>CANXYI010424425.1:0-11314 GCA_948208565.1 Hura crepitans | reverse complement strand
GTTTGGAACTCGGTTGATCCACCTAAGGGGATAACACCCATTAGGTGTAAATAGGTCTTCAAGAAGAAGACCGACGTGGAGGGTAATGTAATTACCTATAAGGCATGCCTTGTAGCAAAAGGCTATCATCAAAGGCAAGGAATTGACTTTGATGAAACCTTTTCTCCTATGGCAATGGTTAAATCCATCAGGATACTACTTGCTATTGCCACTTATTACGATTATAAGATATGGCAAATAGATGTGAAGACAACTTTCCTTAATGGAAATCTATTAGAGGAAGTGTATATGACACAACCTGAGGGATTCACATGCAAAGGTAGCAATCAGGTATGCAAGCTTCAGAGGTCCATTATGGACTAAAGTAAGAATCTAGGAGCTAGAACATCTATTATGATGAGACAATCAAAGAGTTTGGTTTCTCATAAATTATAGATAAGCCATGTGTTTACAAGAAGGCAAGTGAGAGTGCAGTAATTTTCCTTGTGTTATATGTAGATGACATACAACTCATGGGAAATGATGTCTTAGTCCTTCAGTCAGTCAAGATTTGGCTGAGTAAGCAATTCTCCATAAAAGATCTTAGAGAAGTAACCTACATATTGGGGATAAGGATCTATAGAGATAAATTCAGATGGTTGCTTAGTCTTTTGCAGTCTATGTACATACACAAAATGCTAAAGAGGTTTAGCATGGATCTTTCCAAAGAGGGTTTTATTCCAATGGTACATGGGAAACACCTTTCTAAATCTATGTGTCCTAAGACACATAAAGAGAGAGAGAGCATATGAGTAAGATCCTATATGCATTTGCTATAGGATCTATCATGTATGCTATGTTATGTATAAGGCCTAATGTATAATTTGCTCTAAGTGTCACGAGCAAATTCCAATCCACTTATGGAGAGGAATATTGGGCAGCTATCAAGAATATCCTTAAGTACTTCAAAAGGAGTAAGGATTTATTCTTGGTATATGAAGAGGGAGACTTGCAAGTTAGCGGGTGTACTAATGGAAGTTTTTAGTCCGACAAGGATGACTATAAGTCTCAATCAGGTTAAGTGTTCATTATGGGTAGAGGAGCAGTTATTTGGAAGAGTTCCAAACAAGATACAATTGCAGATTCAACTACTAAAGTTGAGTACATAGTAGCTTTCGATGCAGCAAAGGAAGTGGTTTAGATCAAGAAGTTCATCACTGAACTAGTAGTGGTCCCTAGAATTGTTGATCCAATACCATTGTATAGTGATAACAATTGGGCTATTACAAAAGCCAAGGAACCAAGGTCTCATCAGCGATCCAAACATGTTCTCAAGCACTACCACCTGATTAGGGAGATCATTGGTAGATAAAATGCGAAGATTAAAAGGGTCCTCATAGATTAGAACATAGTTGATCCTCTCACGACGGCACTGTATCAAAGGAAGTTCGATCAACATGTAAATGCCATGGGCATTAGGTATATGGGTGATTGGCTCTAGTGCATGTGGGAGAATGTTAGTTGTATACCCTAGAGCACAAGTATATTATGTATATAGAAACTTATTTATTAATGAAAAGGCATTACTTTATTACTTGGTGCATTTATATTTTTATATTATAATTGCTTGCTATGTCTTAAACCATGTAATGAAATCCCTAGTATACAATCACAGTGCAAGGGAAATCATAAAGAGTTTATGATGTGAGATTCTTATTGCGTGTAATTGTGATAATACCTAAATTATTCCTAGTCATAGTATTAACAAGATGGGACATTGTCAATACAGATAGACTAGCACATGTTATACTCCTTGATTAGATCAAGCAGGAGTTCTCGCTAATTGTAAGCATGTCGATGTTTAGAGTTAACATGTGGATGCTTGCTTGGGAAGCAAGTTCATTAGAGACCCATCATGAGATCTTCACATGGATATTTAATCTATGTCAATGAAAATATCTCATCATAATAATGGTCCAAGTATCCTTAGACTTGAAATCACTAACTATCTTAAGAAAGGAATAATATACTTTAACTCTAATGCTTTTACTTCGCCATGTTGTATACATAGCTAAGAGATTGGGTATATCATGAGATACTTAAAGATAGGGTAGTGATCAATAAAGGATTCACCACCCTAGATTACTAGTGGGGAGTTTATCTCATTGATCTTTATTCGGGAAACTTTGATCAAAGTAAAATGCAATTGTGAATGGGATTCACAAGGGCATTTTTGGAATAAAAATAATTTTACTAAATCTAACATATTCAGGGCTTAATTAGACATACTTAATTAAGCATTGAGTTGACACAAGTCCATACTCAAACCTAATATATATGGACGGGTTAAGTCAAACCATTTAAAAACTTGTGTTTCCATAGGTATTTCTATTATCTCATCACTATGTGTAATAAAATTGGGATCATTCAACTAATCTACTTTTATTTATAGATCTTGAACTTTATCAAGTTCAATTTTACTCCTATTGTCTTTCATGAGAAACTATTTCTCTAAAAAGATTGTATGCTTTGAAATAAACACCTTTTATCCCAAAGAATGATGTAAGTAGTATATTTCCTCTAGATTCCTCATAAATAAGCATTTGATAGGCTTAGCCTCAAACTTGTCTAACATTATTGACTTTACATATGTAAGGCATCTCTATATCTTGATTTATGAAAGAATAGGTTTCTTGTTAAACCACATCTCATATAGTGTAACATCATTCAACTTTGATGGAACTTTATTTAAAATATAAATAGTAGTTTCTAGTCTATATGCCCAAAAGAACTTAGGTAAGTCTACAAGACTCATCATGGATTGAACCATATCTAATAGGGTTTGATTTCTCCTTTTAGATATATCGTTATGTTGTGGTGTATAAAAAGGAGCCTAATGAGACAAAATGCAATTGTCTCTTAGATAACCCTAAAATTTTTGACTTAAGTATTCACCATCTTGATCAGATTGAAGAGTTGTAATACTCTTGCCAAGTTGTTTCTCAACCTTATTTCTAAATTCTTTGAACTTTGCTAAGGCTTTAAACATCTACTTCATCAAGTACAAATACCTATATTATGAATAGTATTCTATAATTGTGATGAATTATAAGAAACCTCTATGTGCATATTAGGCCACACACATCTGTATGTTTGATTTTGAATAACTTATTTGCATGCTTAACCTTTTTAGTAAAAGGTGACTTTGTCACCTTCCTAAATAAACAAGATTCACATGTGTCATATAATTCATAATCAAATAATCTTAAGCTACCTTCATTATGTAACTTAGTCATTCATGTCTCATTTACATGATACAGATGACAAAAAGATGGATTTAAGTTATCTAACTTGAGTCTCTTGGTATTAACATTATATATTTCCTTCCATTTATCTAAAACATAAATTCCATTTTGTATTGTACCTAAACAATAAAAGACATTATTCAAGTAAATAAAACAACCCTTGTTCTTATTAATAGAAACATCAAAGCCTTGTTCAAGAAGACAAGAAATTGATATAATGCTTCTAGATAATAAAAGAACATAATAACAATTATTCAAAATTAATACAAGGCTAGAAAGCAAAGAAATACAATATGTCCTTATAGTTAATGCAACAACATTTGCTCTATTCGCTACATGCAAGTCCATATCTCCCCTTTCCACCTTCTCACTTCTTCTTAGTCCCTATAAAGGAGAAAATAAGTGAAAACTACATCTAGTATCCAATACCCATTATTGGTTATCAATAGTAGTATAAGTATTAATTTCAATCATATTAATACCTCAAGTTAAAGCAACTCTTTGCTTCTTCTTCTCATGAGACTCCATAAGACACCCCTTACCTAATCCAATCACTGGACCTAGATTAAGAATGATGCATAACCATGTCTAGGTTCAATGATTGAATTGAGTAAGGGGTGTCACTGTAACATTTGTAAAATCTTAAAGATATGAATAGTACTTTTTGAGATATGAATAGTATTTCTTGAGATTGGAGTCACACTAATGCCACTGAGTGGAAGTATTAATCATAACATAATTTTTGATAAAATTTGAAGAAAAAATGAAGTCAATTAGATAGTTAAAAATGATAGTTAAGATTTTACGACAGTGTCATGTGAATAATGATTAAGTTTTAGTTGAGCTATAAAATATTTTATTTAAGCTCAGAAAATTTAAGGATCGATACAACTTGATACTTAAAAATTCCAAATAGGCCATTGGCTTTGGAATTGGAATTTTAAAAGTTCAGAAATATTTTTCTTAAAATTGGGTTAAGATTAAAGTGTCATTGTATTTTGATTTCCTCAATTTTTAAGCAAGAGTTTTTAGAGGCTTTTGGGTCTTGGAGGGTATGATTTTATGTTATATATGTTATTAAAAAAAGTGTTTTACTAAAGGGAGCATATTTAAAGAGATATTTTAAAAAGGGAAAAGAAGGCCATGTATAACACCTATGCGTTGAAGCTTAGAGAATAGTGCCACTAGGTCTAGGAAGTGTGCCCGAGTGCTGAGTCACTAGCATGAGAATTGAGGTGGTGGCACTAGTCATGAAACTTCGAGGGCTTTAGACTAATGAAAAAGGAAAATTTTAAAAATTTAGTAGAACTAATAATTCATTTCGGGCTATAAGCTAGTGATTTGTGGGGTTAAATTGAGTCAGGCTAGGAATGGCCCAGGATGTGCCTGGAGGGACCCGAAAATATCATACCCTGAAGCTCAAAAATTCTACTGTGTCTATTGGTGAAAGAATTTTTAAATTTTGAGGTTGTTTGCAAATTCTCATAATTTTTGAGAGTGGCATGCATATTGAATCAGTCTGTAACCTACCCTAACAATTGAATTTGGCCGTGAAATTCTATGAGCATGTAGAGGGGGTTAAATAAAAAATTTTTAATAAACAACAAAATTGAGCCATTTAGAATGGTTCAGGAGCTTGTGGGACCCATTCGAGCTAAGCCAACTAGCCGAAGGGCTATGACACATGTTAATGCATGATGCCAAGTGTTAAAACCCACTAAGCAACATAAATTTTTCTTCTCTTTAGTTACTAAAACCAACGCCACATAGGAGGAAATACCCCATTTTTATCATCTTCTTTAACTGGTTTCAAAAAACTGAACCTATTAAAAATCTTTCTTATGTGTTAGGGTAATTAAAGAAAAAGAATAGAGGCAAAAGGATCTCTCATGATTTAATTAAAAATCATCAAAGGTCCTAGGGTCAGAGAGTAATTCTAGTAAGGTAGCAAGTTTTCAAGTGAGTATTCATGGCCTTTTCATAGGTTTTTTAGGAAATTTTAGGTGTACATGGATAGTTATGAATGCCTAAGTCATCATAAAGTGTATGCATATGATTTTTGAGGGAATTAAAGTGTTAATTTGATTGGAAAAGGGCAAGATTTTTGAAGGCTTGAGGGCTTAAAATTGGTGGCAATTCCATCTCCTCGTGATTAAGGTAATTGAATTCAAGTATTCACTTCATGTCATTTAGTTTTTATGGCTGGAATTTCTTTAAGGATGTCTATTGTGTAGTTGTAACTAGGGAATTAGCCTATGAAGGTTTGTATTTACTAGTTGGCTAAGAGGTTGTACAAGTAAGAGTGTGTGTGTTTAACTTGAAATGGTGACTTTGGTATAAGGTACATGGAATAGGCATGAAGGGTACTTAGAATAGTTACATAGGTAGTGGAAATTGTGTGTGTTTATATGATTTGGAATGTGAGGGAGCAATGTATACTAGTGATTTGGAATGTGAGGATGTATTTTAGACTTATGTTATAAGAAAGGATTAAGATTGATTAGTGCATGAAGGCATGAAATATTAGTTATGGCTGAGGCATATGACATGTATAAACAACCTTAGATGGTGTGGAATTATGCATGTATGTGTATGTATATGTTTAGGCTATGGATAAAAGGTGGAATGTGTGATAAACACCACAAAAATGCATGATCAAGGCCAATGGATAGCTATACTCGAAAGCTAAGTTAATGGAAATGGCATGAAAGAATTGACAACATATGTGTAATAAGTATGTGTAATAAAGCTTAAGTAAATAAACCTTTTTGTGCCATAATTGGCTAGGTATGATTTGAGTAAATATGTAAGATATGCATGGCATAAAATGAATGTGACACCCCCTACTGGATTTCTGAAGAAATATAATAAGTGGTGCACTTCCCACTAGGTCACCCATCCTAAAATTTCCCCAATAGTCATTCATTTAACTTTCACTAACTTCTGTTGAAATAAGGCTATCTGACTCTAGAACCACTTCTGTCAGTTCTTATAGTCCATTTAGGTTAGAAAGAATCACACTTAGTTATTACGGAGGAAATCTAATCTTACTCAGGTATTACATAGAAATCCAGTAGCATAATGGCTACCCAAGTCCTATCTTAAAATTTAAACAGCCCTTTTAAACATTTCTAAAATCTATTCACAACACCTGGACCCATCTGGTCCCCTAATTCCATCCTATCATCACCATCTGGCACACAACAAACTTAGGCCTCAAGCTACAGATAGAACGATACAACAATATAGAGCCTTAGGCTCACACCAAGATCAACATCATACATGCATATTCATTCATCATAGGACATGTATAGAAATATTAAATTTACATTATTAAGTCTCAATCACTTAAATATATTAAATTCTTAAAGTTAAAATACATTTTCCTACCCATTTCCCACTTAAGTACATAGATATCTAAATGTACAACAGTCCAGCTAAAATCATCACCTGTATCCTCTGAACTGTTATCTTATGGTTTATGAGACGGGTTCCACTGTAGTGTACCTACACACTAAAATGGGTACACTGAGTATATGAGATAGTTAGTGGTGAGTTTAAAATAGTTTAATCATGGTGTAATCTTGTTTCTTACTTAAATAGTTAAAAATGTAATTTTTACTATATTAATAGTTTAAATATTCATTGGAGTGCCAAATTGCTAAAATACCCCTAAGGTATTTGTCTAGTCTAGAAATAACATTTTTGGCTCAATTAAATCAATTAGAGTGAAGACTGATGCTTAATGCATGCAACTTTAGAAGAATTGCTTATTATGTCTTAAAAGTGGAAAATTACCAAAATACCCTTTCATTATGTTTTTATTACTTCTCCTAAAATAAGTATTCATATCTGCTTGACTTATCTCTCTAAGGTGTTTATATGTCATAAAGTAATCTTCTTGCCTTCTTTTTATATATATTTACTTAAATTAGTTATTTAGACTAATCTGGCACATCCGTGCAAAATGACAAAAATGCCCTTTATTGGCAATTTATCAAAGCTGAGGAAACACTGTTCCATTATACTTAATCTTTCTATTCATAATCAGTCTGATTCTTTACTTGATTAAATCCTCTAGCCCAACTAGAAAGACGATACTTTAAAACACTAGATCTAGAGGGAAAATAACTAGTGCAATGGTCCCCATTTTAGACCTATACCGCTGTAATAGCATGTGTGCCATAATAGAGATTAGCCGTAGCCTTCCTAGACACAATAAAATAACTGAGTGGCATAATAGAGATCAGCCCATGGGCTTCTCCAACCATAAATAATTGTCAAGAATTGGTTGACACAATGGAGATCAGTCTGTAGACCTCTCTAGCCACCAATGAATATCTAAAATGACTGGGTGACATAATGGAGATAAGTTTGTAGACCTCTCCAGCCACCAATAACTAGCAGCTACAAAACCATAAGTTGACTGGTCAACCTATCCAATGGGTGTCTAATCAATGGGCTAACTAGCTTAATTTAACTTTATTTATTAGCCAAAATTAATCTTATAATATTTAAGTCCAAAAAATAGACAGATAAAAATTTTATCTTATACTTTAAAATTTTATTCAAACTGGTATAGCCACTTTTTGACTCTACTAGGTAAAATTCATAAATAACTTTCAAGCCTATTGTTTCCAAAATTTAAGGTATCTTATGTTATAATTTATCATGACATTTCCACTTTAAAATTTAATACGTTTCGATCGAGTCATATTTTTGGTTCAGGTAGAGGTCCACTGGACAGTGATAGGTTTTTCGACCACTTTTAGGAGTCAATTTTCTGGGATTGTTTTAAGTCCGATTTCACTTCAGTTTTCACTGCTCTATTTAACATGTTACTGGGCACGAGGCCAATTATAACTGGGCAAAATCTATGGCTAAAATATAGGCATAATTGCCAATGAATACTAGGCTAAGTCCATGGTCAAAATATAAGCACAATTGCTACTAAAACTGGGCAAATTCCATGGCCAAAATATCACTCAACTCTAGGCTCTTAGAGGCACAAGGAAAGTTCCATTTATTAACTTATTTGAAGTCACCTTTTAGGTCTTTTCCTAAAGCATTAAATACATTATTTGGTCTAAGATTTATTAGCCAAGTCAAGGCATATTTTAAGTGCACTTTGTTATACTAATATGTTGTGTTCATCCTTCAAAGTTCATGATCATTAGAGGCCAAAATCGTAACCAATAGTAGGCATATACTAGCTTCTTTATAAGCTATCTCACAAGCCATGTCACTAATGCATACTTTCGGGTTCTAAAAGAAAATGCACTCAAATTTCATATCCTTTTCACTTGACATCAAAATTTAATCAAGAACACATGCCATGCCATATTCATACTTATTTTTAACAAATTACTATAGGTCACTTGCCACCACCATGTACTCCCTCAAGAATGCTCTCGGGTACTAACTTCCCATGCCAATTTTTCCATTTTTTCACAACAAAAGTGGCCACAAATTTCATTCTAACCTATCATACAATACTAAAATTAAATTCTAGCCCATGTATAAGCATCACAAGCATTCATATCCACCCAAAAAAAAGCAAGGAAATTAAGCAATCTCAAAACACACTTCCTAACATACAAAGTAGTCACTAGTTCATCACTACTCAAGAAGAATTCACTCATTAATTCAATATCCCAGCAGCATATCACTAAAGTTTGCTAACCTAGGCACCTAAAAACCCATGAAGAAAGGGTTGTAAATTCACTTACAACATAATTTGAAGGTGCCAATCCCACCATACCCTTGCTACCTGCTCCATTCTAGCTTCTACAGTAGTTTTATGCTTCCTTTGTGATCCATTATTTGCCATCCAATGGCCACTAATGCATCACACACACACATGTATTAGCTACAATTTAGCATCAAGAATCACTAAAAAAGTCCAAGAAATGGGGTAGATATAGCCAAGAACTCATCTCACATGCACAGTTCTAGACTGTTTTGAGTCTATCCCTTTAGTTGATTTGTTTCTCCCAAACCACAACTACTTTTGGCCTGATTATTTTTCTTGCTGATCCTTAATATTCCAAAGAATTTTTAGCCACTAGAATCACTTCATTTGGCCACCAAAGAAGAAATTTATGGCCAAATTACTGAGAAGGTGGTGTTTAAAATTTTAGGTAGAAAGGGGAAAATGCCTAAAATGTGTTTTTGTCTTTGACAAGTGGAAATCCACTTGTCATGGCTTCCTTGCCAATTGGCAAGTGTGCCAAGCCACATGGCATTATTGTGAGCCTCATCTTGACACCTCAACATTGTCTCAAAAATTCCCGAACCATCTCGACTATTTGGGAAACTTTAAAAATTCATAAAAATTCACTTAGACCTCCAAAAATTACACCATTTATTTTAAAATTCCTATTTTTTATCCACTTTACTTGCTTGTAAATTTTTGTGACCAAATTCCACCAATAAAGGTAATTTTTAGACTGCCTTAATTTGCATGCCAATGTTAAAAATTATGAGATTTTGCAAACAACCTCTGATTCCAAAAATTGTTTCACCATTGGACTCAGTATTATTTTTTAGCTTTAGGATCCACTATTTTGAGTCCGTCCGAGCACATCTCGAGTTAGTCCTGGCTCAAAAAATTTTTATTTGCCCGATGGGCAGCTTATAGCCCGAAATGAATTATTGGTTTTGCTAAACTTTTTTATTTTGCCTTTTTCATCATTTTAGAGCCCTTTGAAGTTTTACGACTTGTGCCATTGCCTCAATCTATATGCAAGTGACTCGACACCCCAGGGCACTCCTTGGACCTTATTGCACTATTTACGGAGCCTCGAGACATAGGCATTACATTTTATCCCCTCATAATAAATTTCATCCTCGAAATTACTTAAAGCAATTAGAGTAAAATACTGAGCCCCATTTGCTAGTATAGCACTCAAGTAACTTTCTTTATACACTTATACCTCTATAGCACTGTAA
The DNA here is from genome assembly GCA_948208565.1 of Hura crepitans. Taxonomy (NCBI): domain Eukaryota; kingdom Viridiplantae; phylum Streptophyta; class Magnoliopsida; order Malpighiales; family Euphorbiaceae; genus Hura; species Hura crepitans. Next base: position 1,079 of record CANXYI010424425.1, on the reverse strand, counting down.
TAGTATGTGGACTCATTTTTGCAATTACCTCATTTCACGAGCTATAACTTACACTATTTGCTTGTCATAACTACTATCCAGCTGTAGACACTGGGTTTCAGGGGCTCCTAGGTTTAGTTTGCCTGATGATGATAAAAAGGACAAAAAATCTTAAAAATTAGATTTCTTTTCATTCGAACAGAAGATCTCAAAATTTTCTTTAAAAATTATCCCTTTTTTTACAGTCTTTTCCCGACCCAAAAAATTTCATGGTGCGACTTGAAATGCGAAAAAAATAGGCATTCATGGTGGGTTGAGGGCTCGGGGCGATACCCAACACTGAAGCCCAAAGGGGGGTGCAAGGGGCTTCGCCCCTGGCGATATGAAAAAAAAATTCAAAATGGCCATTTTTGCCTCCCAAAATAGCCTTTTCACCTAACGACCATTTTCACCTACCAAAATGGCCATTTTTGCTTGCCAAAACGCCTGTTTTCACCTCCCAAAATGGCTGTTTCCGCCTTCCAAAATGGCCGTTTTCCCCAAAATGCCCGTTTTAGCATCGGGATGCTTGTATAAAAACCAATTTGGTCATTTTTAAGAGGAGGTTGGTCAATTTAAAGAGAGAGAATATTTTAAAGCGAGAAAATATACCAAAAATACAAAAACAAAACACTTTTTTACTACATTTTTTGGGATTTCTTCAAATATTCAAGCACCATTTTTAATTCGAGTCAAGATCTTTCTGAAGGCAAATATACCGGTGTGTTGACTGACCCATTTTCTGTTCATCTTTCATCTTTCTTTTTGCATTTTATCCATCTACTAGTTAGATGTGGTAAATTAATTCGTACATATATTTTGTATTTGTGAGACTACTTATTTTTCTTTAATTTATGTCTATGTCTTTGTTTTTGCTTGGCATCTAAAATATTATTTTTGGTCACTTGGGCTAATTTTATTTTTCTTTTTATATTATCCATCTACTAGTAAGATGTGGTAATTTATTTGGGCCAAAATTGGTATTTTTGTAATTGTCTATTTTATTTAATTTCTGTCTGTCTTTCTATTTTTGATTCACATCAAAAATATTATTTTTTATT
>CANXYI010424407.1:0-11646 GCA_948208565.1 Hura crepitans | reverse complement strand
TAAATTCAAGTTATTATTCTAGGAAAAAAATGTTTATTTGATTTGGGAGAATAAACATATTTAGTTATAAGAACAATATTTTGAGAAAATTAACAATCATGAATAGGATACATTTCATTTCCTTTTGCTTGCGTTGTTGGGCTAAGATCCACTTTCTTAAAAGATTCCTCAAAATTTCTTGACATTTCTTAAATTGATTCCATCTTTTTTCAACCTCTTATTATTAGTTTGTATTATAACTAATTTTCTTCTTTAGAGAAGAATTTGCTTCAAAGAATCATCAAACTGTATTTTAGAACTTTCAATCAAAGCATTCCTTTGGTAAAGGTTGATAAGTCTATCATTCTTTTTTTAGAAAGGTTATGTGTCCTTATTCGAAAGCTTTTCACATGAGGAATATTATTTGTCAAGATTTGGATTTTCTTTTGACCGCCTTGCCTGCTTATTATAGAGTTATTTAGTCAACAGCCTAATAAAGATTCTTTAACTTTGTATTTTTTGTATCTCTTTGTAGGAGTTTGATTGATCCTTTTTTTTATTTATCAACATTTGCATCTATATATAAACTCAAGTATGTTTCTTTGATGATATGCCAAATCATTATTATTAATACTTTATACAGTTTTGTCAGCATATGCATATTCTCATTATTGATTGGCTCGACTTTCTCTTATCTAAACAATATGGGCACATTCTCTTTATTGATTGCCCCAGCTTTATCTTGCTTACTCATTGGTTTCATTACATATATTCTGTATTATCATATCCGTATGGGCATAATCTCCTTCCTAATCAACCTAAATTTTTTTTATTTGGCTTAAGCATGTATATTTATGCTTAAAGTTAATCAAATAATTCATTTTTTCCCTTTCTTTTTTCTTTTCTTTTTACTTTTCTTTTTCTTTTATTTTTTTATTTTTTTATTTTTCTCCTTTTTTATTTTTCAATTTTTTTCTTTTTATTTTTTGCTTTGATTATTAGATTTTTTTCATTGATCCTAATCATCTTTTGTTCTAGATGGTCTTTCTTAAATGATCTTTCTTTCATAAGTCTAATTTCCATGATTCAATGTGACTTGTGAAAATCATTCCACTCTTTATATTTGAATTTTTTGACTTATAAACTTATTTATTTCTAACGTATTTAGATATGAGGATGAGATTTAATGTAATTGAACTTCCACATTGCACATTATTATTTCTAATTATTTCATTTGCATGATACTAGAGTGGATGACAACATCAACACATGCATTAAATTTCCTTGGTTGAGAATTTAAGGGATAATGTTGTGAGGTCTTGAACTTGTTTTATTAACTTTATGAAGTCCTAACTTGTAGCTGGTGAAGAATTTAAACATTTTTTTGCAAATAGGTACTTCTAAATCCATACATCCTAATTTAACCTTGTTATATTTTTGAAACATTATTATTATTCCTGAACATGTTATCATTTTTGTGAAAAGTAGGCTCAAAGTTATTGGAATGAATGATAGAAAAGAATATGAATAATAATATGGGGAATGGCCAATATTAGGGAAATATGAGGTATAATTGAAAATTACATAAAAAATAGAAGGTAAAATGGATATTATTAGATTATTACAATTCAATTAAACATGACATAGAGCCCATTATAGTTGCCCTTTTGGACATTAGGTAGAACACAAGGGAGATTGCACTAATGAGTTATTATAAAAAGAAGTAAAACTAAAGAAATTCAATTGCTAATCTTAAACCACCACCTCTTAAAAAAGCCAAGTAGTTTCTATTTGGCTTCTTTTATAGCTTAATGCCTAATAATGAATCTAACTTATCTAGCTCAAATGTCAATTTGCTGCCTTTTTATTTCTATTATAGTTAGGACTCGCAACTTTGAATAAAATTTCAATATGTTAGATTAGATGAGAGCTTGCATATCTGCTTAAACTCTAAGCATTCTTTAATATAGTGGCTCAAAGCGTCGACATGATATGAACAATAGGCATTTAAATCATACTAAGTTGGGAAATGTGGAACCATAGGTTTCAATGGTTTAGGGCAAACCAAGTCTCTTTGAACCAAATAACAAAATAACTTAGTATATTTCATAGGTATAGGGTTCTATTGACTTGGCATGCTCCTTTATTTTCATTCTAGTTGTTTTAATGGATAGGTGGATTTATGCTCCTGTTTTATCAACTAGCCAATAAGGTTGCATTATTCAACATCCTTTTATATTTGGTGTTACTTGCTCTGCCTCTATTTTTGCCTTACGAGCAGCTTTTTTGTTAAGACTTTCTCCTTCACGTTCTTTCCTTTTTCATTTCTTGAGGTTTTGTTTAATAGATTCCCCTAATGATTCTAAATCTTTAAAACTAGTGAGCATGCTACATGCTATAGGTTCATAAAAAAGTAACTCTAACGTGCTCATAAAAACTTGAATCATATCACCTTTTGTTAAAGGAGGGTCATGCCTATTTGGTAAGTTTCTCCATTTTTAAATATAATTACTGAAGGATTTTGTTTCTTTCTTTCTCATTACTTGAATTCCCATCCTTACTGATGATCCATCTAAATTTTTATTAAATTATTTCATAAAAGCCTTAGCCAGATCTCTCCATTTTCTGATATTGGTTTTGTCCAATTACATGTACTAACTTAGTGCTAAGTTAATTAAACTTTTAGGAAGAGATAGACCATAAGTTTTTTATCTTTCACTAGTGGAACCACTTTATTATAAAAGTGCATTAAATGCTTATAGGGGCACATGGATCTATTATATTTTTCATGCTCAAGGATTTTAGGTAGAACAATGGTAATGAAGTCCGAGTTCGATAATTGATTGCTCAATTAATTCATTGGCCTTTCCTCAGTATGGCTATTTATGGACTCATTCTCTTGACTTACTTTAGCTACCAAAAGTAAGTCATGGAACTTAGTTAAGGAGTTAATTGTAAGAACTATTGAAGAGGTTTTAGGTGCCTTTTGAGCATAGATGAAACTTATATTCAAGTGACTTTGGATAAGTGCAAGGTTTGGTGAGACCAATGACTGCTGGGTTGAGTTTTTTGTTGTGAGGACCATATGCATTTCTATAAGTTGCTCCTTTATTTCCTTGATTTGTTATCTGACTTTTTCTTGGAATTGACTTTCTCTATACTCAGATCTTAGATGAGTTTAAAAAAAAATTCAAAGAAGCATGCCTTTTGGGTGCCATTCTATTATCCAAAAATTGATTCCTTTAGTAATTCTTTCCTTTCTTATTTAAAAGTATGCATTTATTATATTTAAAAATGAATGATCCTGCTTAGTATCTACAAAATATGCATGAATTTAGAAATGTAAATGTATGATTTTTATTTTTGAAAGTCCTTTTTTTATAATACAATGTTGTGTTTTCATGCATGTGGCAACTTTACATAAGAAGTATGGATTTATTTAGAAAAACTTATCAAAGTGCTAATGTGAAATTGGGAAAATAAAGGGAATGGGAGTTTAATTCAGTTACTATTGATGAAAACACTAAATGAAATATTTTTAAGAGTTGATATTAATAATTTAGTAAGTTTATCATATCTCACATCATTACTGATAGCAATAATAAAAAAAAACTTAATATATTCGAGTTAATGCTGACTCTCTTTTGTAATTTTTTTGTACATAATAATGAATTAAAGTAATAATAAGATAAATAAAAACAAAAAAGGGTACATAATTAGAACAAGTATATATGTTGAAATGCAATGAAAATCTATTTATAGGAGAGGGATTACTGGAGTTTATCATTTTTGTAAGACCAGGTAGGCATCTATAGCTTTATTAGGAAATTTTTGGTTTTATTCTATGGGTAGGAAAATATACATAGTCTTAGGTTCCAAACCCTGTGTTTTCTCGCTATCATCCATACTAGACTAAAACAGGCTCCATCATATCATTACTAATAGATAGAAAGTTTGATTGAGAATTTTTCACAGCTTAACATCGGGTTTCCCTTGGCGATACCTATACTTCATTCTCATCCTAGGTCTAAAAATGGGAGAAAATTCAATTTTGACTAGATGTGGTGTGTGTGAGATTGTGCAAATTTATCAAGTTTTAATTTTCATGCCAAACATACAATATGTGAACAATAATTAATCAATGTGTATCATACATAACATATAGACTAATAAAAAAACAATGTCACCAATAGAGTTGCTAGCTATAGCTAACCCTTTAAAATTAGGTTTTAGGAGTTGCCATTAATTAAAATAAGTGTAATTTGACACTGAAATGAATTTTGGGTTTAGATGTCTTTATATGTATGGGGAAGGTGTTAGGCACCCCACATCATCCTTGATTAGGTAATGTTGTATTATGATACTTTCGAAGAAGTTCAATCATAACATCATTAAATGATTTATTGTAAAGTCAATAATAACTCAAATTAAGGTCAACGACGATATCTAATGAATTCTTAAAACTAGAATTAGATCAATTACATCTAACATGGCCTTTTTACTTTTTGAAATTTGATTTTGATATTTGAATTTTTGCCCTATATGCTTATAAGGTAAATTATGTGATTCATAAAATTTCCAACCCTTTTTAAAGACTGATACTTTAACCTTATTATAAAATCTTACCATTTTTCAATCAATTATAAATAGTTATATAGGTTAATATTGATTCTTTGTTTTTTTAATGATCCTTTTTTTAGAATCAATATTGACTATATAGGGGAAATTAAGCTTATCACCTTTTTAATAAACTTTTGATCTCATGTGTGTGTGTGCATACATTACAAATTCTCCCTCTGCTCTTTCGGTATATCCTCTACAGCATACGCTACCGTGACTAACTTGGCAAGTCATTAATCTTGTTCACTGCCATCTGTAGTCTAATCTTTGTATCGAGGCCTTTTTCAAACCTCCTGCATATATCTTCCTCAATGGGGATTATCTCCCTTGCATACCTACTCAATATGGAGAACTCCTTCTCATATTCTATAATTGATAGTCATCTTTATTTCACATTAAGGAACTCTTATCTCTTCTTTTCAGTATAGGTCTGTGTGATGTACCTTTTCTTAAACTCCTGTAAGAAAAGCTCTTAGGTCACAATTGTTGTAGCTTTACCTTCCAAAACTAAGCAAGAGATTGAAAGAGAATCCAGTTGCTCGATCATCATAGAGAGCAGCTCAGACATAGATATCTATGAAAAGAGGGTAGTTTATACCATGTTAGCAAAGACCAGCTTCTAGTGTACCAGTCTACATAACCAAGAGCACTTTTCCTACTTGTCAGACATATGGTAGGAGACAAGGAGGAGTTTGCTAGAGAACTATTCTAAGTGTATGTTATGGATATGGATCCATAGGGCATTATCGAAAAGATTGCCCGAAGAAGACAAATGACTCTACCCAACTTCAAGCTTCATCACCAGCCCTAGCTAGGAGCTAGAGGGATAACAAGGGAGATAAAGCTAATAGCAATCAGAGGCTTAGATTAGAGTCTAGTCAGAGGATAGAGGCTCGGGTTCTGGCATGACAATATGCTATAAGGGCTCAAAAGGATACAAACTTTCCTAATGTTATTGCTGGTACATTTTATTTCTTTGATTTACCTATTTTGGCATTAATTGATCCGAGCTTCACACATTCATATATATGTACTACATTGGCATGAGAGAAAAGGTTACAATTAGAATCTCTAGACATAGAAATCATGGTTAGTAATTTGATATGACAACACGTGATTGTTGATAGAATATGCAAAAATTATCCATTGACTATCTAAGGATAGACTTTTCCTATAAATCTTGTATTGCCTTTCACTGAGTTTGATGTCATACTTGGTATGGATTGGTTGTCTAAACATCATGCTATGATAGAATGTAAATATAAGAGGCTTACTCTTTAGATAGCTGATAGAGATGAAATCACAGTTATTAGTGAGAGAAAACACTTTTTGTCTAACATTATTTCTACAACGATAGCAAGATGCATGATTCAAAAAGGTTGTCAAGCATAGTTAGCACATGTGGTTAATATAAAAAAGGCAAAATCTAATATTAGTCGGATACCAGTAGTAGTAGATATTTCAAATGTCTTTCTAGATGAGTTGCCTAGATTACTACCTGAACATACACTTGAATTTGTAGTGCCCCTTAGCCGATCTAGTGGACGGACCTATGTAAGAAGCATCACACAAATTGTACATTTAAACCTACTTATTGTGCCACTAATTAAATAAAGGAATCTATAATTCTATAGACTGTGAACTAAAATCTATAGACTAATAGTCTAAAACCTTTAGAAAATTTCCTATCAAAAATCTAGCAACATAATAGCTATTTGGGGCATTATCCAAAAATTTTAAAACCTATAAAAACACTTTGAAAATATATATAAACTCATTCTTATACCTCTATAATCCTTTTAATCACCACAATTCACAATCAACATACCGCCACAGTCATTCCTATCAACTACAGTAGCTCACTAATTTCTAATACATCCTCACTTAAAATTTCACAATTACATCATTAATTGACCATAATCAATCTTATACATAAGTCACATCATAGTCCTTAAAGAAATAAATACAACACATAACTACTTACATATGATAGGAATTATAATTACTCCTAATCTTAGCCTCTTTAGACTCTTCAACGCTAATGCCCTCAAATGGCTACCACTTGTCTCTAAGATCTACATGTGCTTATGCATCTAAAACCACTGACGCACTAAGAAAATTTTTCCTTACCAATGTATCTAAGTTACTATGTTATAATACACACAATTATATTTTCGTGCCATACATTTTACTACCACTTTTACATTTAAGCAATAATTATGATATAAAATCATTTATGTATAGAGAAATACATACAAGGTCATACATCTAAGCATTTAAGTATAAAAGCATCATAAAACCATTCCTTCAATACACTTTATCTATACATTTCAATTACATATGAAAAGAAAGTGGGAACAATGCATGGATGATGACAACTTGCCATAATAGGTCAAGTTCATATCTATATAAGAGGTAGCATCAATGCATGAAACAATTTTACATGTTATGTTATGTTAGTGCACACTACAATCATTCTTGTACTTACCTCATACATATAACTAAAATATAATTGCATATGTTGCCTTGTAGTAATTTATTTATATTCTTATCATTCATTCTTTAGTTGCATAGCCCACACTTAAGAAAATATTATCCTATGGTTAATGGGGTTTAATGCCTAAAGGCTCTATATAATTGCCTATAGGCCCATGTAATTGCCCGAAGGCCTAATATAATTGTGCAGTACCGAATCACGGATTACACGGCTGCACCCGTATAATTGTGTGGTATCAAATTACAACTTATGTGGCTACACCTACATAATTTTATAGTACCGAATTGTGACTTACACGGCTGCACCCACATAATTATGCAGTACCAAATTGTGGCTTACATAGATAAACCCTCATAATTATACAATATTAAATCATGGCTTACACAGCTACACTCACATAATTATGCAATACTGTATCGCGACTTACATTGCTACACTTGCATAATTGTGCAAAAAACTATTTTTTATAACCCAGTTTTTTTTTACTTTTGAGAAATTTTGAAATAATTTTCTTTTTTCTTCTAAAATTGTTAGAATTTGAAAATTGTTGTTTTCATCTTTCTAATTTTTTTCGAGTTTTTTAAAGATGGATTTAAAAAGTGAATGCCATTTTTGGGGAGAAATAAAAGGCAGTTCCGTTTTTATTCCCTAAACTATTAAAAAATAAAATTTCTTTTATTGGAATAATGAAAATTAAGAAAATTTGTGATTTAAAAGCCAATTTATCATTAAATTTATCATTATAATAAACTAATAAATAAATGTTCACTTTATAACATAACTCAATTTATAATTATATAAATAACAATATAAAATGACTATATATCATACAAAATATATATAAAAATATACTAATGTGTGGTTGCACTCGTATAATTGTGTAGTACCGAATTGCGGCTTATGCAGCTACACCTGTATAATTATACAGTACCAAATAATAGCTTACGCAGCTACACCCACATAATTATGCAGTACCAAATCGTGACTTACGTGGCTACACCCATATAGATTGGCACCATAGTGCCTTAGCATCTGCTTATCCCCTAGTTGACTGGTCAACTTATCCATTTCTTAGGTTGTTACATCTCAAGTGCTAAAAACTATGGTATTTAGTTTCACCACCTTAAATGAGTTTACACAGCTTTTAATATGCATATTTTAGCCTTTTAAAGACTAAAATTGCTTATGTTTATTGAAAACGACATTTTTTAGCTTTTATGTCCATTTTAACTCATATTATGCCATGTCTATATTCAAAAGCATTATCTACCTCAATTGTGAATTTTTAGCTCACATTCCATATTTACATACTCAATTTAAAGTCATAATGACATTTAAGTCCATTTATGCCTCTAGTTTCATTAAATTCCAATTTATGGCATAACGTGCTCTTAATAACCTTTTTTATGTCCATTTTAGGTTTAGGACTCTTTTAGGTCTTAAACTCCATTTCTTTCATATTTTACTTCATATTCATTTTCAAAAATATGAATTAAAGTATACATACCCAAAATTTACACAATTCATGAAACTTCAAATGTATTGCCCATTATAGGCCATTCAACCATATTAGTGATATAGGCACTTTTGGTGTCCCTTAACAACATTACACTTAAACACATTCCAAGCACATATTTATACACAATTAACCCTTAGGCATTAAATAATTCTCAGGTAATTTCTTCTCCTAGGTAGTTTTAGCTAATTGGCTATTTTCCCTTCCATTTCTAACTTCTTTCTTAGATTATGGTCACAAAATACTTAATAAATTATTTATCATTTTTCATGATCATATACCCATTAAAGCATGCATAAAATATCATTCTCCATTATAATTTTCAACTAACATGATGACATTTTTAACTATGCTCATAAAACTATATTTGGCCATACTTTAGCAAGTAATCACATATATCATAACTAAACACCACACCATTCGGCCATCTCCTATTACAACCTCTAATATCATTTTTATGTCCTCTCAAAACTTTCACTCCATCATAAAACTTGAACAAAAGGAAATCAAAAGACATTAAACTACCTATGCCCTATACTCACCCACATATATAGCTTTTACACACACAACATGCATATCATCATAAATTGTCAACACACATCCTTATGGCACTTGAATAATTTAGCCTATGGCCATAAAATAGTTATACAATGCACATGTCACTCATATATATGCCACCATGACCATTTTATCAAATGTTGCATGACCCACTCATATAAAGCATAAGATGGGATTTTCACATAATATGTACAAACACTTATGTTAAAGCATAAAAAGGGCATTTAACATTCTTAAAGCCTCCTCATAATCTTATACATTCCTAACCATGTTAATCAAGCAAATTAAACACATTTTATGTCCATCTAACTATAAATTCTAAATTTAGCTATTTATCTTCCATTATGTTACATATTATACCCCACACCTCACTTGTAGCAAAATTGACACTTACACTTAATTTCTATGCTTCCCACTCATTTAATGCATTATATTACATTTGTTACATGCCATTTCACACCATCAATGCATGTCATTTAGAGCAACATAATAATTTAGCATTTATGACATAATAGGCAACACTATGGAATTTAGGGATTTTAATTACAATTACTCAATTTATTTTGATTTCACATGTTTATACATACCAACTCAACTTCTTATGTATACACATTGTGACATGATTCTAACATATCATACATCATTAACAATATTAATTTAAAAATTTACAACCACAACATACACTCACTTTAGTTTTAGTATAACATATTAAGCTGGGATGCACCAACTGATTAAAATTCTCATTAATTGTTCTTATTTTTATGATGTTCAATCACACAATTTACATGTTTATTACACTTTACTTGATACATAATCACATGCACATATAGTCCTTTTATACCTTAATTATTTAAAAGGTGTAAAATTATTTATTTTAACAAAATAAACTTGGATACTTACCTTTGGAAGTTCGAGAAGTCCAAAATCCATAATTCTTTTCCTACTCAACTTTTGCCTCAATTCCCATTCTCCCAAATTAACTTCAGCCACTAACATCTTTCAAAAACCTCAAAATTTCTCCATTTTTACCTTGTTCAAAAGGCTCAAAATGCATAAAAGAAACAACTTGATCAATTTTAGTTCAATGTTTCATCATAACCCATTGTTAATATTCTTTATTTTTAATACACAGACTTAAATATTTTCTAGCATCTATGTCCCAAATTGTATCACATTTTTGTCATCCTACCTACTAAATTTAGTGCAATTAAAGAATTAAAACTATAGATCTATGTCTTAAGTTTATTTGGGTTTAAGTTTCACTTCAATTGGACTTATATATTAAAAGTTATAAGCTAATGACCATGTACTATTCTCGTAATTATTCATTCTAGAAATTTTAGATTTCCAGTTCACCACTCTTAGACTTCCTTATGATTTAGAGCATATTAAAGACAGAATTGGTTTAAGACCTCTAAAATAAAATTTTAGCATTATAAGTCTAGTTTCATTTGATTGAAAAATCATATGATTTGAACACCTACATTAGAAGCTATAGCCTAATGAACACATTATTTCTTGAATTTTTGAAATCCTATAGATAATGTAGGTATACCTCTATTGATAGAATTTTTGGGCAAAAACTATGCTGAATTAGAGAAAACTTCCATTTACAAAATTATAGTTATATGTGTTAGATCTCATTTTCAACTTGTTTTGCATCAATCTAATATCTATATGAAAAGTTATGGCTAAAATACTCTCTGCTATTCCCAAAATAATAAATTAGTTCTAGCCCTTAATTCCGAGTTGCCCTCTCAATTAACACCAATTTCACCTAAAATCCATTCTCATTCCCCCAAATCTCAGCTTAAATATATGTAATACACATCCTCAATCATTAAAAGTCTAAAAATACTACTGCTAAACAATTTAAATTCAGAAAACTAGCTTCTTGCCAAATTTCAACAACCAATTTTTAATTAATTCCCCTTCTCTAATGACACACAAAGCCCATTTTGATTTATTTCCTTTGTCATTCAACCTCTATAGTCCTCAACATATCAATTCATAAATAATTCTCCATAGATTCAATATTTAGAAAGAAAGCTAAACTAAAAAAAAAAAGTTCCTTGCGTTTGATGTTCGACCAGTTGCTACAGTTGGATGGCACTGTTGCTATTATCAACGGCATCGTTGCTACCACTGGCGGTGCACCGCTACTGGGTAGCACCCACCAACCATCACCAGCCATTCCTCTCTCTTTTTTTATTTGTTCACCTCAGTGGACTACTCCTTTTAGAGTCACCACTACCACAATTAGCAGTGCCTCTTTGCACCATTGCCATCGCCATCCCACAAGGCGTCATCAATCTCTTCCTTCTCTATTCTCCCTTCTGCAACTGCCTTCTTCTTCTTTCTTTCCTTTTTTTTTCTTTTCCTTCCCATTTTCATTTTTATTTGGCTATCTCTTTTATTTTGCCAAATTCCCTTTTCACTACTTATTAATATTAATCCCCCTTCCATACATACATAC
>CANXYI010424367.1:0-13021 GCA_948208565.1 Hura crepitans | reverse complement strand
AATTGGTAGTTTATGACCTAAAAGTAATTGTTGGTTCTGCTAAAAATTTTAATTCCTTCATTTTGACCCTTTTCAGGCCCGTCAAAGTTTTATGAACAATATGCCAGTCATCGGTCTCGAAATGATGACCCGCACCACGAGGAATATCAATCGGGTTCTGAATGCACTGTTCATAAGACGTCGACCGGCGGTCGTTACAATAAGACCTTCGTGGAATACTTAAGGAGATAAAGGATGTTTGTGTTAGAAATAAGGGATAAGCCAAAAAAAAAAAAGTAGATCAAATTAAGATGTTTATTCACAATGCTACTCTATATTTAAAAAATGGGTCAAAAGCCAAAGGGATCAAAGATTAGGAATCTCTAAAAGACATTGTTATGGACCTAAAGGAGGAAAATAATGCCAAAAAAGGAAAAAGAGGATTTGGTTCAAGTTGAAAGGGAAATAATGGAAACACCTAAAGTACTAAAATGGGTAATTTGTCTGTTGTAGTTGAAAGACGCTACTTTAACCTAAGAAAACCTCTATCATGGTACCTCAAAAGGCTATAAAGGAAGGAAAACTACAACCATTACATGCTAATTTGGCTAAGTCACAAAGGCTACATGGGCATTATGCTGATCAATACTGTGAATATCATCAGCATACAGGTCATCTCACTAATGTTAGATGTATGCCTAGAGCTTATGTAATAGGGTTATATTCATGTGTTTAAACCTTGTGAATTAATGTAAAAGGCATTATTCTTTATATCATGGTACTTTTATATATTACTTATAATTATTTTTAATATCCTAAATCATGTTATAAAGTCCCTAGTATAAAATCACAATGTAGAGGAAATCATAAAGTGTTTATGATGTGAGATTCTTATTGCATCCAAATGTGATATACCAAAATATCCCTGATTATAGCATTAATAAGATAGGACATTGTTAAAGCAGATATATCAGCACATGTATTACTTCTTGATTGGATTAAACAGTAGTTCTCATAACCTATAAGCATAGAAATGCTTGGAGCTAATAGGTAGATACTTGCTTAGGAAGTAAGTACATTAGGGACCTATCATGAGATCTTCACATAGATACTTAATCTATATCAGTGAAAGTATCTCATTATATCAATGGTGCAAGTATCCTTAGACTTAAGATCACTAACTATCTTAAATTTAGAGTGATATACTTTAACTTTAAAGCTTTTACTTTGAACAAGAAGTATACATAGTGAGGTGTATGACATATTTGAAGATAAGGTAGTAATTAACAAAGGATTCACCGCCCTATATTATAACAGAGAGTTTTTCTCGCAGTTCTGATGAGTAATCTTTATTCAAAAATCTTTGGGCAAAGTAAGATGCCATGTATGAATGGGATTCACAAAGGGTATTTTTGGAATAAAGGTGAAATTATTAGGACAATATGTTTAGGCCCTAATTAGATATACTTAGTTAAGCTTTGAGTTGACATAAGTCCATACTCTAAACTGAATGGGATCAAAGATGGTGAAAGCAAACCACTTGACTTTCAAGCACTTGGGTAGTCATGATGCATGGCTAGATGCCTCTCTTAACTTATATACAAGTGATATATCAATTAGTGAATTGATATTAATTCAATAAGATTGAATCTATAAAGTCCCAATTGGACTAGGGCTTTAATTTAATATGTACTACTAAGTTGTAGGGTCACACACATAAAAAGAGTTTGAGGAAGATTCAATGGGATTGAATATTATAATGATATAAAATATCATTATAAGATGAATTAAGAAGAAGAAATAAGCAAATGGGTTTGGGCCCACTTGCAAATTAGAAGTCTAGAAAATTAAGGTTTTTAGACTTAAGTCTTATTGAGTCCATATTTTAATTATTCTTTTATCTGATTTTTATGGGCTTTTTAAAAGGTTTAAAAGGCCTTAAATTAGAGTAATTATTAATCTAAATGGGGCCTAGGAGTGCCATATAGGATTAAGGAAAGTGGGGCTAAAGCAGATTGCACATAAGCCTATTAATAGGATAGAATGGGGCCCAATTGGTGGGTCCATTTTGTTCTGACTTAAGGCTGATTCTATGTGTTAAAATCTGACCTAAAAAAGTATTATTTAAAGTATAAATAACCCTTATAGCTATATCCACCATACGTGCATTTTTCTCGTAGAAATTGCCGCATATAACAATTGGAAACTCATAAATTTCTTCTTCTTCCTTCATCCGTTTAAAAATCCTACTAGCACCTGGATTTTTAAGTTATTCTCTTCTAAGAACTTCTTATGTGGATTATCTTGGAGGTATTTCCAACTGAGGATCACTGTGATTTGTGACAACCCAATAAGAAGAGTAGAAGAAAAGGAAAGCTACACGTTGAAATCGCGTAAAGAATTTATGTTAAATTCTTATTCTGTGATTTCATCTACTATAAATTTTTTGTTTTTCAATTTTTCTATATTCCAAACTTTGTTGGGGTTCTATGGATGTTTTATTTCCACTACCTATGAGTCCATGTAAACCAACAATGGTATCAGAGCCAAGTTATATCAAAAAGTTGAAAAGTATTGCAATTTGTCAGTATCCGCGGTTAAGATTTAAAATTTCGTTTTGAATTTTTTGTATCTTTTTTTTTGGTTTTATTCCTTTTCTAATGGTTAGATATAGATTAAAACTTAATGGAAATATTTTTGTTTCTAACTTTATGAATTTTTGGGTTTTGATGCTTGAATGAACTAAAATTGTGAAAATTTATTATATTGGTTGACTAGAATGTTGTTGTTTGGTTTGATTAGTTATTTAATTAGTTTCAAACCCAAATTTTATTTTTAAGTTTTTAAAACCATAAATTTTCAATCCATGTCTGATCAATAAAATTAAATTTTATTTGATAATTAAAATAATTAATTGAATAGTAAATTTGGATTTTGATAACATCTGTCGACTAGTTTTGAAAATTTTTGTTTAGTCTCTTTTTTTAATGTTTTCAACTTCAAATTATTTTTTTTATAGATTTTTAAGGGATGAAAATTTAATTTTAGAGCTAACCAATAAAACTTGATTTTATTTGGTATTTTTAAAAACATTTTAAACATAATTTTCAAGCTGTTTTTTCACTATAGAAAACGGTTAAATTATGGCAAACTTTTTTTGAATGATTTCTTTTAATTTTAAAGCCCCAAATTATTTTTTTAAGTTCTTTAGGGATTGAAAAATAATTTTGAATCTGATAAATAAAATTATATTTTATTTAAGAATTGCTTGAAAATAATTTTGATTGTTAACAACGCCTATAAAACTAATTAAGGTTTTATCAATGGTGTCAAATTTTGATTTTGATTCCTTTCAATTTGGGACCTATTTTTTCATAATTATTGGATAATTATGAAACTAATTTGAATATTTTGGATGCCTAAAACTAATTGTATGTGAATTGAATTCATAGTTTTGTAACAGTCATGTGAACATATATCATATTTGCTATCAGTAATTATTAACAAATTAATTTTGAGTTGATTAATTGGATTGATTAATTTAGATTAATTTCATTGGTCATTTTATATGATTTTATATGTTCATGCTTGCTAGAATTAGTGCAAAATCATTTGAAACAATTATTTTACAAAACAATGCAAATTGGTTTATTGGTAAATACTAGAAATTGGATTTTTGGCATTAATGCAATTCAAAAAAATTCAAATTAAATAATTCCAAAAATGTGTTGGAATTTACTAATAGAATTGATGCAAATTTAATTAATTAATTGGATTAAATAAGTAAATTTTCAAATTAATTATTGGTTGGACCGATAGTTGGAAAAAATTAACATTTTCAAGCATATATAACTTGACAATCCCAAAAACAATTCTCAATTGGATTGAAAATTTTTCCTTTTTGGAAATGGTTTCTAAATTGGAAAGAATGTTTAAATATGGAATTAATTGGATTAATGAGATTAATTGACAGATTTAAAATTTCACAAAGCTAAGCATATATGGCTTGTTAATTTTGCAAGAGTTGTAAAATAAACTAAATTCAACCATGTGGGATCCAAAAATTGCAAGTTAATTATATGCATTAGAAATGAATCTTAAGAGTGTATGTTTGGCATAATGACTAGATATGGAACAAGACTAATGAGGTAATCTACATTGCATGAATTTTTTCTTTAGTTAAATTAGGCATGCATGTCTTAGCCTTTCCTCTTATTTTTCTATTGTATTTCTCTTCTCATCTAATTCCCCTCACATGTAATATGATGTATGTAATTAGATTAGGGTTAGATTAGGATGAAGAAATACAAGAAGCGGATAAGATAAAAAGGCCCACCAAAAAGGACTAAGAGGAAATAAATAGAAGTGTTCTTTTATTTCTTATTAGGTTTGTAATTCATGCATAGCTACCTAGGGTCTAGACTAAATTGGTTTCCTTTGGCTCAAGAAAATCAATGAAGTGAAACTGTATAGCTAAATCATATATTTAATGTGATTAAATAGCATGCATATGATTTAATAAGATTAAATATGCATGTGCATGCCAAAGCATGCAAAATGCCTTTGTATGAGCATACCAAAGTATGCAACCCTGATGAGACTTAATTGAAAGAAATCCCTCGATAATATAAGACTTGAAAGCCTTCTATTGAATATGAGTTAAACTAGAGTTCTCTTTAGTATTGGGTTATTGAGCATACTTAAGCCTATGCTACATTGGATATGTTTAAATCGTATTAATAGGTCCGTCTTAGCATGATTATTAGTTTATTGAGCATACTCAAGGCTCATAACGATGAGGCAAGATTGGAAAAATATGTATATGATACATATGTATCAAGTATTGGTGACCCAATTATTAGTAATTGCATATGATGCAATTGT
Organism: Hura crepitans; assembly: GCA_948208565.1. Taxonomy (NCBI): domain Eukaryota; kingdom Viridiplantae; phylum Streptophyta; class Magnoliopsida; order Malpighiales; family Euphorbiaceae; genus Hura; species Hura crepitans. Next base: position 8,158 of record CANXYI010424367.1, on the reverse strand, counting down.
CATATGATGCCTACCATTTAGTTAATGGTTGGGCTTATTAAGCATACTTAAGGCTCTGACCTTAACTAAAATGGATACTGACCCACTCGAAAAGCTTCCAATGGGCTTTCTCAAATCAATTAGTGAGGGCTATTGGTTTTTAATAAAATAGTGGGAGTAATGTGTGATTTTAAAGACCTTGAAATTGTTACATACATATACATGATCATACTCTAACATGCTTTCATTTTTCACATATAACATCACTACCATAATGTATTCCAACTTGAATCTACTCCTATATTGACTAAAATGACTTTGAAATCTAAGAATAGTTCTCAAAAGTGAGAAGACAAATATGTGTTGGACACAAATGTTCCATCTTCTTTTACTGATAAAAATTCCAATTGGGAGTTACAAGATTTTTCAAAAGCATATGGGGATGGCAATATGATTGCCTCTATGTCTCTTAAACTTTAGTAAAAGCATAGGCATGTGATGCTCTGATCAACAAATATCATTTTAATAAATAAAAGATATGTGATATCTAAGACATTATTTCATTTTGAAAATAATAAAGGACACTTTAAGCATTGAAAGTGCTGGGCTTCAATTTCATAATTTTATGATATATTAGAATTAAGAGTTAATTCTATAAACACAAAAATATGGTAAAATTGATCCAGACTTTTTTTGTTAGGAAGAGAAATTATAGTCTAATTAGTTACCAGCCTATGGAAGTGGAAAGAGACTAATCCCGAAAGTAAGAACTAGAAAGCTTACCTTGTGTCTCTAATGAAAAAGGAGCATGTGATACTTTAACTTTTGGTGTTAATATTATTGAGATTAATACAAGTAAGGCTGATGTGGACTTACAAGTATCAAATGGAGTAAGAGTTACTGCATTAGCTATAGGAACATATAGTTTGTATTTTCCTTCAGGGCTTGTATTGGAATTTGATCATTGTTATTTTGTTCCTTCCTTAAATAAGAACATTATTTCTTTATCTTGTCTTGCTAAACAAGATTTTGATATTAACATTAATAAGAGCAAGGGTTGCTTAGTTTATAAAGATAATGTTTTACATTGTTCTGGATTTAATGTTAATGGAGTTTATATTCCTCAAAAGGAACTTTGTAATATTAATACCATTAGTTTATAAAGATAATGTTTTACATTGTTCTGGATTTAATGTTAATGGAGTTTATATTCCTCAAAAGGAACTTTGTAATATTAATACCAAGAGAGACAAAAGGTGGATAACTTGGAACCATCTTTCTTGTGGCACTATCGTTTAGGCCATATAAATGAGAAGCGCAAATCTAAGTTACACAAGTCTATTGACCTAGGTTGATTTGATTGTGAATCAAATTGAAACATGGGAGTTCTGTTTATTAGGTAAAATGGCAAAGACACCTTTTAGTGGAAAAGGGAACATACTAATGGGCATTTAGACTTTATACATATAGATGTATGTCAACCTATGACCACACATGTAAGAGGTGGGTTTTTCTACTTTATTGCCTTTATCAATGATTACTCTAGATATGGGTATATGTACTTGATGAAGTATAAATTTGAAAACTTTGAAAAGTTCAAAGAATTCAAAAATAAAGTTAAAAAATAGCTTGATAGAAGTATTAAAATGCTTCGATTAGATCGAGGTGGAGAACACTTATGTCATGAAATTTAGAGTTATCTACGAGATAATAGTATATTATCTCAATAGACTCCTCCATATATGTTATAGCACAATGGTGTATGTAACACCCATAAGTCAAGGTCTTATAAACAGTACCTTATGGGCTCGAGTGATGTTCCCTACGGTGCGAGGCATTACCATGAGGCCAAAAAGGGATGTATTGGTTATAAAACTTTGACGGGCCTAAAAATGGGTAAAACAAATGAATTTAAAAATTCAGCAAAACCAATAAATAATTTCGGGTTAAGAACTAGTGTATAAGGAGATAAATGAGTTTATGCTGAGATAGCCCCGAGATGTGCGCAGATGAACTCAAAAATACCATACCCTGAACCTAAAAAATTCCAATGAGTATGATAGAGAAGGAATTTTAATTTTCTGATGTTGTTTGGTATTTTTTCTGAATATTTTTATTTTAGTAGGTGAATAATGTCAAAAAGTCAACTATGGAATTTTAACTTGAAATTTTACATGGCCTTTAGTGACACTAATTGAGGATTTTCAAAACTAAAATGAGTATTTTTGGAGGTCCAGAGAATTTTTTTATGAATTTTTTAAGCTTAAAATGGCAGAAGGATAATCTGAGTTGTTGGATCACCATGTGTCACGGTCAAGGCCATATATCTACCTCTGTATGAGAGGTTACACATGTGCATGGCTCACATGTGCAAAAGGAGTTATCTTCCACCTTAGAAACTAAAAAACCCGATGCCGCTCTCTTTCCTCCATCATTCTTTTTCTTCATTTTTCTCTCTCCTCTCTCCACTCAAACCCACAAATTTTATATGGATCTTAGCCTTCACAATCCATAGAAGCTATATCTTCTAACAGAAGTGAGAAAAAGAGCCTAGATTGAGAGATCTCACACTTGACTGAATAGTGACTTTTCTTAAGTAAGTGCCTTTAATCCATTTTTTTATTTTTGGTATAGGTAGATTAAGGTATTCTAAGGTTAACTATGGTTTTAGATTTCAGTTTAGAGCTATAGAGAATTTTTGAGAATTTTTCTAAAGATGAATTATGTATGTTTATGGATACCATTGAAGGAGACTAAGTTTACAAGCCTCCAAGTGGTGGGGAAAAGGGTGTTTTCACACCCTAGGTATATGGAATAGACTAAAATTTGGTATGTCTATGTGTTTGTTATGAAATTGTGCATTTGTGTTGTATGGAAGTGTATGTTCATGGTGTTATGCATTGTAATAAGGTGAATTAGTGTTATAACAATGTTAATGGCCTTAAAATATTAGGTTTGACATGATAGATTGGGAAGAAATCCATGTGTGTGTGCTTGTGGAGCTTTGGATGAATAAGGTATGTAATGTGGCATGGCATGTGCGAATATGTATATGGTATATTAGGTGAGAAAATGGCAAGTATATGGAGTGTATAAGCCATAATTTGAAATGGATAATAATAGTGATATGTTTGGCATGAAATTGTGATGAAATGGTAGCTGAATTAGATAGGATGTAATAATTTGTAAAATGGCATGGTTATGTACCTTAAGGTATGAATATGGTTTATGTATGAATATGTGAAGAGATAATGGAAATGTGAGTTGGTATGGGTTGAATTAAGAAAGGCATGAAATTTAGAATTGACCAAATGAATAGTGTCAAATTCATAAAATGACCATATGAATAGTAACTTTACGACGATAGGCATATTGTGGCATTTTGAGTGCAAGTGGGATGGCATGTAATTTAGTGGCATATTGGACTTAAGAAGTATGAAAACTAAGAATAATAGTCTCATATAGACATTTGGCCCATTAGTTAGACACCTACTGGATGGGTTGACCAGTTAACTAGGGAGTTAGCAGCTGCTAGGCAGTTTGGTCCTCTTAGGGCCACTGTTGTATGTTGGATGTGACGAGTACAACTGCTGAGGTTCTGAGATGAGCCCTGCACACTCGAGTATTGGGAGGTCCATCTGGGCTGATCCCTGCTACCTATTTTTTGTCTATGGATATTGGGAGGTCCTACGGGGCTGATCCTTACTATCCACCTATGGTATTGTTGATGTGACTTGAGGTATTGGGAGGTCCACAGGGCTGATCCCTACTATCCCATTATAGATATTTGGAGGTCTATGGACTGATCCTTACTATCTACCAGTCTAATATTGGGAGACCTACTAACGAATCCTTGCTATTAGGTGAGGTAGGTGTAGCTACCGAGGTCCAAAATGTGGGCCACTACACAGGATAGTTCCTGCTATCCGGTGTTTTAAAGCATTATCTGTCTATCATAGGCCTAAATTATAATAAACTAGATTGAGAAATAAATAAGAGGACTTAAACTTAATAAAACAACTTATTATAACTAGCTAGGGTTAATGGCATCTAGAATTATATATTGCATGTTTCATATGTGTATTGCATTATGACATATTATATTCAGTCTATTCCACCACTGAGTTTATACTTAGCATGTTGGTGTTATGATGTGCAGGTTGTAGATTGAGGGACAATCAGCTTCAAATGACATCAGTGTAGCTGCTTCTGAGTCTCTTGAGGTATACTTTTGTTTTCCTTTTGGTTGTTATAAAGATGTACTTATGTATAGTAGGTCTAGTGTGGGTTATGGGTTGTAAATTAAAACTGAAGATACTAATATGATATATGTGTATAACTCTAGTTGTTAATATATAATATGCCTATTATACTTGTATGTCTATGGGTCTAAGACCCTATATGATGTGTTATGTATGCTAATATAAGATGATATTATGAAGGATCAGAAGGGTCCAGGGATGAGGTGTGATGTGTGGCTTTAGAAGTGTTTTTCTTGCAAGTTTAATTTGGGTTTTTCACCCAGGTAGCTGTTATGCTGCTTGATTGTCTGTAAATGTCTGGTAGTCATAATTTGAGGTTTTAACAGTGTAAAATAGGCAATAATAAAATGCTAAGTAGACAGAAATGGAAAATGGGTAGGCTAGGTCAAAGTTGGGTAAAAGTTAAACAAAAGGTCCCTGGGGAAATCCAAGGATAGGTGACCTCATGGGAAGTAACACACTTTGCCTATTTCCTTCAGGAATGGGTAGGGGGTGTTACATTCAGTGGTATCAAAGTAGGTTTAGGCATTCCTAGGCATCCTATACATGAGTGCCTGAGTCTAGGGTTTTATCTTAGGTCGAGCTACACTGTTCGAAGCTAATGATTATTTCTAGTACATTTGACACAATGAGTGAGCGGACCCCACTAGATCGAGGGGAAGAGGTGGCCAGTCATGCCCTACTACCATACATGGACCAGAGGTGAGTGCAGTCACCCCAGAGCCTAGTGATGCTACTCATCAGCTGCCACCTTAGCCCTAGCCTCAAGCTCAGGCTTCACCAGCCTTGCTGCAGCAGTAGTGGATTTGCTGAGACATACTGCAGCACCACCACCACTAGCTCTAGTCCCTGTTGCACCTCCACCAGCTCCCCTAACATTGCAAAAAACTTATTTAGAGAGGGTGAAGAAGATGGGAGCCGTGGACTTTCTAGGTGCGAGGGAGGATGATGCAATGAGAGCAGAGTACTGGCTAGAGTGAACCACTCGGATATTAGAGCAGCTAAAGTGCTCTAAAGAGGAGTGCCTAAAGTGTTCCACTTCTTTGCTATAGGAAGAGGCCTTCCACTGGTGGGATACATTAAGGAAAAGGAAGGCAGTAGCTGACTTGACTTAGGAGTTCTTTGAAAGGAATTCTGGAAGAGGTATATGTCTGACTCTTACAAGGATAAGATGAGGCAAGAATTCTTTGACTTAAAGCAGAGAAGGAGATCAGTCTCTAAGTATGAGAAGGATTTTACTCATCCAAGAAGATATGTAGCAGAGTTTATCCCCACTGATCAGGAGAAATGTAAGAGGTTCAGGAAGGGCCTCAATGTTAAGTTGAGAATGCAAACCTCGACCCTAAAGATCAGAGACTTCTCTGAGTTAGTAGTAGTAGCTTATGATATGGAAGAGATGCTGCAAGAGAAGAGGCTTATAATTGTTTGCAATGTCTTAAACCATGTTATAAAGTCCCTAGTATAAAATCATAATTAGAGGAAATCATAAAGTGTTCATAATGTGAGATTCTTATTGCATGCAAATGTGATATACCTAAATATCCATGATCATAGTATTAATAAGATAGGACATTGTTAATACAAATAGATCAACACATGCTATACTTTTTGATTGGATTAAGCAGTAGTTCTCATAAGTTATAAGCATAGAGATATTAAGAGTTAACATGTGGATGCTTAATTGGGAAGTAAGTACATTGGGGACCTACCATGAGATCTTCACATGGATACTTCATCTATGTTAGTGAAAGTATCTCATTATATCAGTGGTGCACGTATCCTTAGATTTAAGATCACTAACTATGGAGTGACATACTTTGACTTCAAAGCTTTTACTTTGAACAAGAAGTATATATAGTGAGGTGTATAACATATTTAAAGATAAGATAGTAATTAACAAAGGATTCACTACCCTATATTATAGTGGAGAGTTTATCTCATAGTTTCGATAAGTAATCTTTATTCAAGAATCTTTGGCCAAAGTAAGATGTCAGGTATAAATGGGATTCACAAAGGGCATTTTTGGAATAAAGGTGAAATTATCATAGCAATATGTCCAGGGCTTAATTTGACATACTTAGTTAAGCTTTGAGTTGACATAGGTCCACACTCTAAACTGGATGGGATAAAAGATAGTGAGAGGAGTTTATTGCACCATAATTGTATATGAAAGGGTTAAATCAAACCACTTGACTTTTTAGCACTTGGGTAGTTATGATGGATGGATAGATGCCTCTCTTCACTTATATACAAGTGATATATCAATTGCTAAATTGATATTGATTCAATAAGAATGAATCTATAAAGTCCTAGTTGGACTTGGACTTTAATTCAATGTGTACTGCCAAGCTGTTTTGGAAACCCATATGGTCACACACATCAAAGGAGTGTGAGGAAGATTCAATGAGAGTGAATGTTCTAATGATATGAGATATCATTAGAAGATCAATTAAGAAAAAGAAATAAGTAAATGGGCTTAGGGCCCACTTGTAAATAAGAAGTCCACAAAATCAAGGTTTTTAGAAAATTAGGATTTTTGCACTTAAGCCTTGTTAAGTCCATATTTTAATTGTTCTTGCATTTAATTTTTATGGGCTTTTAAAAGGTTTAAAATGCCTTAAATTAGATTATTTATTAATCTAAATGGGGCCTAGGAGTGCCATATAGGATTAATGAAAGTGGGGCCAAAGTAAATTGCACATAAGCCCATTAAAAGGCTTACACGCATAAAATAGAATGGGGCCTAATTGGTGGGTCTATTCTAGTCTGACTTAGGGCTGATTTTGAGTTTCAAAATCTTACCTAAAAAGGGATTATTTAAAGTATAAATAACCCTTATAGCTATAGCTACCATATGTGTATTTTCTATAGCAAAAATTATTGGATAGGACAATTGAAAACTTATAAATTTCTTCTTCTTCCTTCATCTGCTTGAAAATCCTACTAGCACATGGATTTTCAAGTTGTTCTCTTCTAAGAGCTTCTTGCGTGGAATACCTTAGAGGTGTTCCCAACTAAGGGTCACTATGGTTTGTGACAACCTAATGAGAAAAGCAGAAGAAAAGCAAAGCTGCATGTTGGAATTGCATAAAGAATTTATGATAAATTCTTATTCTATGATTTCATCTACTATAAAATTTTTGTTTTTTAATTTTTCAATATTCCAACTTTGCAGGGATTCCACGGATATTTTATTTTCGCTGCCCATGAGTCCATGGAAACTAATAGCTAACACTTGTAGAATTTTAAGGAATGCTATTTAAGACCTAATTGATGCTAAATAGATATTTAACCCTGAGGAAAGAAGGAAGAAGGGGCAAAGATCCTATCACAATGTTTCTCAACTGGTTTTTATGTTAAAATCCAATTTGCTAGAATGGGTGGTGCTCCAAGACATTTGTGGTACTTCCTATGCATGTAAGGTTGGTGAGGGTATAAGAAAAATAATAGCTAGAGTATGGTATGAGACAAACTCTAGGAAAGTGAGTGAAAGAGAGAAAAAAGGTGTCAAAATTGAGTTTAAAAGAAAAGTCACTATCGGGGAGTGTAGTAGGACCTCTAGTATCTAGTATAATTCTAGCTCAGAATCTGAAGGGGTAATAAGTGAGAATGATAAGAATGAGGGAGTCAGGTTGGTGACCTACAATGGTTGTATAGTGTTGAAAGTGCCATCCAAGGATAGAGAAAAGGAATCTAAGGTTAAAAACTCACTTGAGAAGGACATGCTAATTAAACAATGGAAGAAAATGCCTACCCAAGTATCTATTTGTGATTTGCTTATGAGCTCTCAGGAACATTATCGTAAGATGGCCTAAGCCTTATCTAACACTCAAGTATCTACTCTTACCATGCCTCAGGAAGTCTTAAAAGTTTTATAGGGGAAAAAAAGGAAGTTATTTCTTTTGATGATCATAAAC
>CANXYI010424154.1:0-15948 GCA_948208565.1 Hura crepitans | reverse complement strand
GCAAGATAGATGGGAAAATTTATTGAAAGAAATATTATCTATAGGTATGGGTTGTTGCAATAGATCATCTCAGACAATAGGGTACGATATTAGGGAGAAACTAGATAACTTCTATAGAAGTACAAGATTCAACATCATAAGTCTTCTCCGTATCGACCTCAGGCTAATGGTGCTATAGAGGCTGCCAATAAAAATATCAAGAAAATTTTGCAAAAGATGACTATCACATATAAGGTTTGGGTAGATATTTTACCATTTGCATTATGGGGATATATAACAACTATCAAGACATCTACCCAAGCTACACCTTATTCACTAGTATATAGTGTGGAGGTAATACTACCAATCGTGGTTGAAATACCTTCATTAATGGTGGTATTAGAAGCAAACATACTTCAAATAGAATGGGCTAGAAGTAGATATGAGCAGTTGGCATTAATTGATGAAAAATGACTTAAAGCTCTTTATCACATACAATTGTACCAGAAGAGAATTACGAGAGCTTACAATATTAAAGTCAAGCCTAGAACAATATGAGAAGGTGATTTCATGCTCAAATAGATCATACCATTATTATCATATCCTAGGGGAAAATTCAAACCTAATTGGGAAGGTCTATATAATGGTCAAGAAAGTGCTCAAGCATGGGGGCATCAAGATCTTAGATTTAGAGGGCAATGAATTCTCAAAACCAATCAAAGTAGACATGCTAAAGAAGTACTTTTGTTAAAAAAAGAGAAGAGTCCACTAAGCCAAAAACCCGAATAGGGCAATTTAGGTAAAAGTTAGGACACCTCAATATGGTGAAAACCCAATAAGGCACTTCATGTAAAAGTTAGGGGATTTGAGAGAAAATGTCTCATCAAGAAATCATTCTTCTTAAGGTTGATTGGTAACGATAGTACTATTAATGTAAATTAATATATTAGCCAAGATTAATGATCTTGGTCTTAAAAGTAGTTGATGATAAGAAATGCTTCGATCCTAATCATTGATATGTAAATTCCCATTAAAGAAGGGGTTATACAACTAACTAAATTCTATATATACAGTCTCTTTTATGATTTAGGGATGTTATCCTCATTTTTCCTTTTTAGCACTAATGATCTATTGTTTTTAGCATTACTTAAGATCCACTTATTGTAATATTCATCTATATTAGTAGCATCAATTGTATAATCAGGCATGTCCCTCAGGACGGTGCATTGTCACCATAAGTTTGGGAAAGAGCATAGGAAATGACAAGTCAACAGGCTGCCATGGAATCCCAAAAGCTCAGTAGGCATATTTTACACTAGACCAAACTACCACAAGATGCACGAAGGGATGTAAAAGGTAGCATACCTTAACCTGATCAAAGGAACACAATCGGCATGACAAAAGAGAGTAAAATGGCTAATTTTCCACCAAGGTCATCTCCATCGCATTGTGATAGCCATTCTAAGCCATAAGAGCCATTGGTCAAGGAGTCACAATTATTTACAAGCTTCCTATCACAATGATGGCATGAGCCATACTTTGCCTAAAGTCTTTGAGGTGGAGGAATAAGCTATCTTGGCTTCTCTTGCAACCAAATCTAAAAAAAAGAGTCATGAGGTTGGAAAATCCATAAAGGACCACTTAAGCAAATATTAGGCAAACTTGCTAGTGTGAAAACCATCACAGGTATACTAGGAAAAAATTAGGGTCATAAAAAAGTTATAGTCCGTGACACATACCTGTAAGAGAAGCGAGCTCCTAACTATGAAATCAATCTCTCTTGTTGTTAGCATATCTAAACCATGGATGGTTTCAGCAAGAAAAACACTGAAAGGATTATGGCTAGAGTATGTCGTAGTCAGAAGGTGAAGGATTATGAAATTGCCATACTCATCTTAGGATGTAATGATGACCCAACTCCTAAAAAGGCATAATAGAATACACTTCACCCATTCAATTGAGCTAATGGGAAATTTACGAGCATTGTTTAAAATTGCTTATAGAGAAATTGGGCCTACTAGGGTACTATTTTTTGAGCTATGATAAGAGAAAAGACCAAAGCAAGGACAATATCTATGGGGTAATGGTCCCCGAAAGAAGGTAAGACTAAAGGGGCAATTAGAGTGATTTTGTACTCCAAAATGGTGGCAAACTCTTCCAAGGTTAGGAAAATATCTTGTTGACCAAAGATGAAAACATTAAAGATAAGGTCTTAGTGCTGTGTGGTAGCAATTAAGAAATTAGGGTCAATCCGAACCTTCCTTAGAAACCTAAGAGAAGAAAAGGGGGCGAGAATAGGGGAAGCCTAAGAGGCCTTTGATTCCAAAGTCTTTGACAAATCCAGATGGAAAGAAGACATAATGAGAATATGGGGTGAGAAGATCAGGAATGGGGGTATTTATAGAGTCAAAATTCCATTCCTCTTCCTATCAGGAATATGAATCCAAAACACACGAGGAAGTCTGTATGGACCTAGAAATGGCATCATAGTCCATATGGATTAAGAGATAGATGTCCGCACCATTGCCATGCCAAGTCTATGACCATATTTGGGTAATGTCCGCTAGGACTAAGTTAACCAAAGTCTGCTCAGACCAAAATGGTTTTTTTAAGTTCGTATTGACTAAAATACCTCAAGTTTATAAAAGTGTACAAAGGGAGAAAAAACACTCATGATAATCTAAAGGCAAATGTGCTTTAAAGAAAATTAAAATGTGCATACAAAGTTTGAAAGTTTGGAAACATGAAGTGACAATTCCTATCCCCAACTAAAAGAGAGGGATGCCTCACATTTTACTCCCCAACATGACAACTAGTAAAAGAAGAAAGAGGGGGTGCCTCCTAGCCTATTCCTCAAAATCATCTTCCTTCTCTGTGACCTCATCTTTAGAGGAGATTACAAGCTTCTTAGCTACCTTGTAGGCTCTCGCTTTCCTTCGAGCCTCGCATATGGTAGCAACCCATCTCGATAGCTCATTCTGCAAGAAAAGTGGAGGATTAATGTAAGATACTCAACATGCACCATTTACATATGTAACATACATGACATGTATAACATACACGACATGCACAAAATTAACAATTATAGGAAAGCCACTTACAACGAACACTCGAGTCTCATCAATCATGGCCTTCCTACATGCCTCCACCACTCAAGTGGTCCTCTCTATGGGAGCCTTCTTCACCTGATTATAGGAAAGAAACATAAGGAATATGCAATAAAAGACCTAAGTAATGCAAGTGGTAAACCCTAATAACCTTACTAGTGTGGAGTTTTTAGGCTCAAAAGCCACCGGCTAGCTCTTCTCTATACAAAGTCTAGTAGAAGATAGTTCCCCATCAATGCTATAATGCATGTAGCTGAGCTCTGAGACATCCACCAAGGTCCCTATCACTTCATTAAGCAAGGGGGTCAAACCGACAAACAGACTTCGAACTCCGCTATGAGCAAGGGGAGGTGAGAACTGAGAGCTGGGAGAATTGGGAGCAATTTTATGTCGCTTCCTAGATAAAGATAGGCCAGCCTCAGAGACAGTAGTAGGCTACAATACCATACATAAAAATAAGAAAATGTCATAAAAAAGAATCAAGAATTTAGAATCTCACCTGAAGTGGAGGAGGTCACGATATGTGTGGCACTTGCGAGAGCAAATGAGTCGAGGCAGAAGAAACATAACCCTCAGTGCTATCTTCCACTAATGTAACCCTTGGAATTCCTATAGTCATGCCTTACACAAACTCTAGATAATCAATATACCTCCCTATCATCATAGAGTCAGGAGGGTTTAGAGGAATGAGGCAAACATCAGGCCCTAAGTGTCATCTCACCACTTTCTCTCCTAAGAACCAACAATATGTCTCTCAAGTAGTTAGTAGAAGGTGGTGGAATGACAAGCCTTAGATGAAGTGTAGGGGAGGAGGCAGTTCATCGATGGGAAAAACCCACCAACCTAAATCAATCTGCATAAGTAAACATTAGTTACATGAGAATCAATAGTTAACAAACATTTTTTTTGACATAACATGCAGGAAATGCTCACGTCAGTCTAGACCTGGGAGCTAAGGTATTGCTAATACTGCATCAAGGAACCCACATTCTAGGGACCCGAAGAAGGTTGCACCCATCTATCTATAACTAGATAGCGGTGAGGCACATCCAGCTCATAAGGATGAGCCAATAAATGGAGCTCATAAGCCCACACTTGAAATGGTAAATAACAAGGCCAGAAAGAAGTTCTAAAGAAACACGAACAAATAAAAAGGAGTTGCTTACCAAGACACCTGATATGAAGCCTTAAATGAAGCGGTGGCTCTTTCTAGTCTGCACGGCCATGTCTAGACTTCTGAACATCCACTCGAGAGAGGAGCAGCACTAGTTCTAGTTACTAATATTGTCAAACTTCTCTAAGACTGGAAGGAAGTTCTAGCTCACAGTACCCTTGGCATTGCCAAATAGAGTGGTACCCACTAAGTATAGAATAAAGCAGCGAGCATACTGGTCTACCTCTAGTTGACTTAAGGGTGACTCCTCCCCCTATCTCTCTTATAGGTCTATGTACCAAATATTTGTAGCCCTATCCTAGGGGATAAAACCCAGTAGTTCCTTCACCTCCAATAGCCTCAAAGATGGGTGATGATAACAGGCATCGAAGGCAATCATGCATCCTGTGTAGGAAGCCATAGTGATAAAAGCCTAGTCAAAAGGGGTGACTGTCATCTCATCATAGGGCATATGGAAGGTGTGGGTGGTGTCCATCTACCTATCTAATAGTGCCTTTAAGGCCTGCAAATCACGATGGAAGTCTCTGCCCACAAGGTGATCCAAGAAGGTCTAGAAGCCAGTCGACCGAACTATATTCTTCACTACCACTGGCATGGTGGAATGCTATTGTTGGGGTCTAGACAAGGTGCCCCCACATTTAAGGCATGCTTGTATAAGAAACAAAAGTAAAAGTCAACAAAAGTCTGTATAGACCAAGGAAAGGATGCAACATTATTTCGCATGGACTACATTCACAAACACACAGAACTCTGCACGGACAACAGATAGAGTCAAACATGTCAAACATAGGTTTGCATAGACATAACATAGTCAACCATAAGGCCACACAGACTTTAAAAGATAGAATATCCAGAATAATCACATAACAAGTTCTAGAGCAAAGTTGAAAACTTAATCCGCACGGACCAATTGTTCTTGGGATCTAAGTTTGCACGAACCTATCATACCTTAACCTATTTAGTTTGCATGGACTTATCGAACTAGAAAACTTTAACAGCATGAAAACACAAGCAAACTCAATAAAAATGGCCAGGGAACACAAAGGGGATGGAAAACATACCTGAGGATAGACTTCAAAGTAGGCATGGTACACTAAATCTGCGAAGATAGGGATCAGGTCACCAAACACAACCGCATTGATAGGAGCAGCATTTCAAGGTCGGTTGATGATGATAAATAGCACAAAGTTGATCGGAGTTGGGATGGAAATATCCTCTGGTGGAGGAGGTGAGGGCACTGATTTGGCTTTCAGTGGAAGGAGGATAATAATTGAAGTCTTTTCACCATTAGAAGAGGATGAAGGAGAAGCACTACCCATGTAAGAAGCCATTAAAGAGTCGCATGTTAGAGAGAAAAATAGCAAAAAAAGTAGAATGGAAAAGACACATATGAGAATTAAGGGCGAAAAGAGACAGTTATAGTTCTAAAATGATAAGTCTGCATAGACCTCCACACTATTAGTCTGCATAGACATCTTCCACATCAAGTCCACACAGACCATAACTAGCTTTATTCATAAGAGTCAAGTGCAAAATGAGTCCACATGGACTCCCTTTAAGATCAGTCTACATAGACCATAACTAGCAAAGTCTGCACAGACTTTTGACTACTAAAATTTAAAAGAACAAAAGAAAAAAAGGAATGCCTCTCGAATGCCAAACTCACTCTCTTCATAATTAAACTAATATTTCATCTCCTTTTTATAGGATCAACTTGAAGTTCCATCCACAAACTTGGATCAACCACAAGCTTCATCCATAATTATAGATCAACCTTGAGTTTAATCCGCTGATCATGGATCAACTCCGAGTTTAATCCATTAATTTTGAATCAACCTCGAGTTCAATTCTCTAATCTAAAATCAATGCCAAGCTTAATCCATTATCTCAGTGTTTAGCCTCGTAAGCCAATCCATCCTCTGGGTTTAGCCTCGTAAGCTAATTCATTATTTAGGGTTCAACCTCATAAGCAAATCCATCATTCTGGGTTCATGCCTCATAAGGTAATCCACAATTGATAGTGAATAATACATCAAAGCCCGCTCAGCAATAGTATGAGTAAAAAAGCTAACAGGTAAGTATCCCTAACTTAGATACTTCGATATGTACTGTTAATACATAGGACACACAAAAGTGGGGGCAACTATAGATACCTCACCTTTGACCTATGATGATAGCTAGATATAAACTCTCAGGCATAGCACAAAGTCGTCAAAAGGTAGGTCTGTACAAACCTACTAAACCATGTTCATATGGACTAACCATATGAATAGGCTAAAGTCTAGCCCTCAAAGACCACGAACCAGCATACCAAAAAGCCTAGTCCATGCAAACTAGTCGGATAAGTTCGCACTGATTTGCTAACAAAAAAATAGTCTGGAGGAAAAATCCCACCTATTCAGTGTAGAAGCCAGAATCCTTTACGGATTAGGACTCCTTTCTGGATGAAAATAAGGAAAACCTAATGAAACTAGATATAAATACTTCTCTACATCAATAGAGAAAAAAGGGGCTAAAAAATTACAACTGAAAATACACCTTAAAAAGGTAGAAGGCATTCAGAAGTTTTGAGAGCTTGAACTAGGAGCACCTCAAACTATTTTTACCTAAACCTTGAGACTTTTGTGCTATTATTTGAAGAGACTTCTTGTTCAAGTAATATCTGAGTTCTATTAAAGGTTTCTTAATATCTTATAGGCTTATGATCTCTAAAATTGATGTATAAGTAAGGTGGTACATTGTTATCCCCACTTCTATTCATGATGAGTAAGCCATCATAGTGATACATAAGATGTGGAATTGATTCTTATAGCCAATATTAAGTATGTTGCATGACGCTAATGATTACCACACGAATCTAATTATATGCATGATTAGGTTCACACGGACTTAATTCCTTGAGGCATAAGCATGATAGGTTAGTCTGCACGGCCTTCTTCCCTTTATGTGAATATGGCAAATTGGTCCACACAGACCTATATCTAATAAACATGATTTTGTATTTTAAGGTACTTTGTTATATGTTAGTTGATAGATGTGAATTAGTATACTCATACGTTAACATTAAAGGTATGTAATTATATGCATGGCATTCCTATCATAAGGGCTATACGTCTGCATAAACTTATACATGAAGAATTGTATGATGGCTTTTCAGAACATGCTCTGCTCGTATAAGTAATAGCCCTTAATTCATTTGTCCTAGATATGTTCATATTCTATTTATCATGTGTCAATGTATATATAACCTTGATCTAACCTCATTTGGCTTTGTTGTCTTCTGAGTTGTCAATTGAATTCCTTTGCTAGATTGAAAGTTAGAAAGGACTTAACCCTTCCTTGGAGATGGTCTACACAGACTAATAATAGACCTCATTGGCATCCCCATAGACTTAGTGATGCAGAAGTAGTACCATCCTAATGCTTTGGATTATTTCTTTTGCTTTTGTACTATTTACATCTCATTACTTATTTTGGGGTTGTAATAGCTAGTAAACAACTTGTTTTGCATGCTAAAACCTAAATTCCACATTAAACTATTTTATATATAATTAAATAGTGTTTTCTAATAAAATGGATTTGTATTTCCTTAATCAAAAGTCATAATCACTAAACGTATTTCAATAAAGGCTAACCTCCTAGAGATGAGAGTTAGGCAACTACCACTAATTTCTATGGAATTATGGGTAATTGTCAGGTCAATTAATAAATAATGAATGACCCATTTTCTAGATGTACATATGTGTATTATATTTTTTAAATATTCCAATTTACTTCCTTACATGAAAATGTGATACAATTTAATCTAAGAATGATGCATGCTTGATTGATAAGGGACCAATAAATGTTATAATATACATAGACAACACATTATTAGGGCATAAATAAGATCTAAAAGTCTGAACCTTTCTAGTGCAGAAGATCAGAGGTCCTGGTGTAGTGGCTAGTTGGTGACTCCACTAACCACTCTCATCCCCGGGAAAAACATTATAATTCTCTACAATAGGTCTTAATGTGACATATAAATATGTGACCACAATGGTAATATATATTTCTAAATTTGTATGTTTGATGAGTATAGTATAAGGGAGAAATATGGCTTTGATTTATTAATAAGGCTAAATGGTTTTATAGGGAATAATGGCCTCAACAAATTAAGATGATGACTTTATATAGTGTTGTATTAAGATTTAAGTAGCTTAAAAGATTTATATAATTAAAAGATGTTATATGGATAAGGTGGTTGGAGTGTATGTGAACATGAAAGTATATAGACATGTTTGTGTTAGTGTTAAAGCATGATGTAAAAATTAATGGTTAATGATGTATAAGATTAAGCTATGATCATGACATGATATTTGATAAGATAATATGATAAGCGTGAGACATTATTATGTGAGAATAATTAATGGGCTATAAAATCATGAGATGTCCAAATGGTATAATATAAATAAGTAATTTTAATATCTTGTAATTAAAATAGGATAAGGTATGAAAAACTTATGATTATAGAATGGTTAAAACATAACTAGCATGTTAAACTATGTAAGTTTGTGTTATGTTACTATGAAAGTGTTTATGTACATATTAGCATGATGGAAAATGTAAACTTTTGGTGTTGGCTATAACCCATATATATGACCTAATTATTGATAGTGATGATAATGATTAGTAAATTGGAGAATAATTGTGATATTTAATGTCTAAAATGTGTCAAATTAGTTAATTGGGCAATTATCCCATAAGTTGAGCAAAATGTAATCTTAAAGGTATTCTAATTATATAAAAAGGATATCATGCAAATCTAATGTCTTAATTGATGATCTAGTTTAAGACATAAGCAAGAAATAGGTATGGCTAGAGAAACTAACATTAGGAAATGAATAGTGCATGTGCTTTGTTGGTGAAAACCATTCTCACTTAAGGGAAGGGTAAAAATGATTAAATTAACTATAAATTATTATATCAAGATAATGTTATCATTTATAAAGTGCCATATAAGCAAAATTTATGTAAATAATATTTATTAATGCTCTATGTGATTGATGAAAAAGTATGTTCATCATTATGGGATATAGTGATTTATGATGTCATAGTGATGATATATGGTTAGAATTGATGATGATGACTATGTATGATGAAATTAATATGGCTATATGATAAAAATCGTGGTGTTCTTATAAAGAATGAGATATGGTATGATAAAATGAGTAAGATGTATGAATGGCTTATGTGTGACATTATGCTAGATATGCATTTATGCATGATAAAGGAATATTAATCATAAAAACTTTTCATGATATGCTATGTATATATATGTGTTAGTGGTTTATAATGATTTGATAATGACTTGGTGATAAGGCTATGACATGCTAGTCAACCCAGGATATTTTTGAAATGAGCTTTACATGTAATATGGATAATGTCTGGTGGTATTATGTGTGCTATACAAATTAAATGTATATGTATGTATGTTATGTGTGATGCCTTTTACTAGGTTCCAGAAGAAACCTAATAAGTAATGCACTTTCTTCCAGGTCACCCATTTCACTTCTCCCCTAATCATTCATTTAACTTTTACTGATATTGCACTAGGCAATTCTATTTGACTCCAACTCTAGCCCGGTCAGTTCCTATAGTCCATTTAAGTTAATTTTATCATGTTTAGGCTATTACAGAAGGAATTCAACCTAATCCAGTATTACCTAAAAATTTGGCAATACAACGGCTGCCCAAGTCACTATTCCAAAATTCATTTCTAGCTATAAACACTTCTATATCATACATTACATCCCTTAGGCCCTTCTGGTCCCCTAGATATCCTCCTATCAACTTCATCTATCACTCAGCAATCATAGGGCTCAAGCTACAATAACACACAAAGAGCCTTAGGCTCATAAGCATCAGCACAGATCACGTATACATAAAAGAAATAATCACATGATTAATTATAGCACAGTCTGTTATAAAAAAAATAGTACTCTATCCCTTATATATATCACACCTATTTTCCCTACCTAAGTAAATAGAGTGCAAAAACTGTATAGCTATACATCATCAATCTTTGCAAAAATAACCTCTGAACTCCACTATATGCTTTACGAGATGATGCCTTTGATCTTGGTACCTGCGCACTGAAATAGGCACACTGAGTATAAAAACACTCAGTGGTGAATTCAACCATTCAAAACATGTCCAAAAGTTAGTCCATGGATAAAACCTCTATATTTATCTAGTTCTATCTTTTCAGTTTAACTTAAAACACTATCATGCAAAATTACTAGTTTATCCCTAGGGTATTTCTATCTATAATTATCCAATTACTTATTAAAAGCCATATGATTTATGTGTTTGGTCGTTATTACTCATATGAATGCACTAACTATACCATTTTAAACCTTTATTCATTATCAGTGGAAAATTACTAAAATGCCCCTATCTTTTATCTTATAGTCATATATGGTTTTATTAATCTTATTTAATTATTTTAACTGGCCTAACTAAGGAGACATCCCTAACAGACATTAGATCTAGAGGGAAAATAAACTACTACAGTGGTCCCCATTTTAAACCTATGCCACTACACCGGCTCAATTGAATTCTAGCACCTAAAGTGAAAATAACAAGGGGTTGTCTGCCCAATAGACTGGTCTATCCAATAGACAAGTGTAGTGGACCTCAAGGACCTATGCTGTTACATCGGCATTATATAAATGATTAGTGATAAATGGTTGTGTTTACCCAATAGATTGGTCTGTCCAATAGACTAGTGCAATGGCTTATAAGGACCTATGTTGCTATAATGGCAATATCAAATCTAGCATTAAGTGGCAAGAGTAGAAAGTTGTCTATCTAATAGACTAGTACAATCGCCCCAGTGGAGACCTACACTATTGTACTGGCCCTGTTTGAAAAGTAGATAGTGTAGTAGCTACTAATGATCCCTAAGTTGACTAGTTAACCTATCCAGTGGGTGTCTAACTAGTGGGCCATTTAACCTCAATCAATGTCCATTTCTTTATTGATTAAATTTTTAAAATATTATAAA
This sequence comes from Hura crepitans, assembly GCA_948208565.1. Lineage (NCBI taxonomy): Eukaryota > Viridiplantae > Streptophyta > Magnoliopsida > Malpighiales > Euphorbiaceae > Hura > Hura crepitans. Next base: position 4,640 of record CANXYI010424154.1, on the reverse strand, counting down.
CTCAAAAATAGTTAATTATAATTTTTACAACTCAGTTAAAATTTATCACGGTTTGATATGGCCATAAACAGGCTATACTGTATGAATTTATCATAAAATATAATCAAGGTAAAATTGCCAATAATTATCATATATTATGCTAGTTTTAATTCCATTAATATATCACAAATCTAGGCCACGTACTGTCTAGAGGATTTATTGATTTAGGTAATGGTTATTTTGGACAGTTATAAGTCGTTGCAGCCAAGCTTTAACTAGGCTTTTTAAGTCCGTTTCACCTTATTTTTTAGTGCAATTGTCAACACTAATTACATCAAGTTCATAGGCCCTAAACCAACCAATTCTAGGCCATTCACAAGGTCAAAACATAGGCTTAATGCTATTACACAATCATAAACCATAGCCCTCAAAAGCACAAATTTGAGCACATCACTTACTCTCAAGTTATAGCCCTTTAAAGGCACATTACTTCCCACTTTTCATACATTATTTCAAGCCAATTCTAGCTTCATTTTACATGTCATTTATTAACTACATTACATGTCATTTTATGTATACATGTTACTCTTGTTCATGCCAAGGGAGTTAAGCCAATCATGTTCACATAATTATGCATTCCCATAGTGTTCCTTTTAGAGTTATCCATTAATCAATATCTTAGTCACACTTAAATAAAAGCCTTGATCACTTCATACCATTTAAGTAGCTAAAAGCCTACCATATGCCTCTGCCACCACTAACTTTCCATACTTTCATGCATAATTCAACACATTTCATGCCAAGCTAATTACTTATACATTATAGGTTTAAGGCACATGTAATTACTAGCCTTGAATACCACATAAGACCATATTAAACAAGCCACACGCATTCACATTCAAACATAAACCCTCGGCCACACTTGCAACTCATGCTAATTATGCATATTTCCACTAATCAACAAAGTATACTATTACATATCTATGCTAAAGCCATTAATCTATATATTAAGCATCCTAAGTACATTTTATTCCACTTATATACCTCTTAGCAAAACTAAGACTCAAGACTAAGATTAATTCTTTTCATCAAATAACTACTCCATGCACACACCCTTAAGCCATAAACTATAATTACACAAAGGAAAGCCCATGCAAGCCAATTTAAACACTCAAACCATTCTTAAACTCAAAGAACAACTGTTGAAATTTAAGGGGTATAAAGTGAATGATGGAATTCACTTACCTCTTTACTTTAAGATGCCATTTTCACCATGTTAAGGATGCCCACCTTCAATTTTAACCCTTATAGTGACTTTCCCCACCCCTTTCAAGCTCTCCCATGCTCTAATTCACCTTAAACAAAAGCCATACATGTCCTCATAGAAGTTAGACATCACTAGAAAGCACTTCTAGTTAAGAAAAACCAAGAAAATCTAAAAGAGAAGCAAAGAACTCACCTTTGGTACCCCTACTGGATTGCTTTTGTCTAGAGAACTTTAAAGATTTTTATCTTTTTGCTGAAACCTCCTTTTCTAAAAATTCCAATTCGCTCAAGTCCATGACATCCCAAAGAAAATTTAGCAAGAAGAATGATGAATTTAGGAGGAGGGATGAGGGAGATATTGCTAGAGAAAATGGAAGATGGCATTAGGTTTTTCTAGGCAGTATGATCTAAGACACTTTGGAGAATTCTTTCTCCCAACTAAAGGCTTCTTTCCCTCTGATTCTTTTTCCCTTAGTTCACCAATAGGCTAACTTAAATTTAAAAATAAGAATCATGAAATTTGGGTGAAAAATGATAGAGATATGGCTTATTGAAGAGGAAGAGGGTGTCTAGATATTTCTGGGCATCAAAAAGAAAAAAAATTCTTTTTCTTTTTCTATTTGTTTTAATGACTTTTTTGCCACTTGTCTAGCAACTTAAGCACTTGGCATGGCTCCTAGGCTAACTAGTTTGGTACGAGTGGGCCCCGTGACCACCCAAACCATCCCAAAATAGCTTAAATTTTGGTAAAATATAAAAAATTCACCAAAATTCATACAGACCTCAAAAAATTATATCATTTATTTTAAAATTCATATTTTAATCTCCTCTACTTGCTTAAAAATTTTCACGACCAAATTCTATCGATAGGGTAGTTTTTAGACTAGCTCGATTTGTATGCCAACCTAAAAAATAATGAAAATTTACAAATGACCTTAGAATCCAAAATTCTTTCATCAATTGACTCCATGGACTGTTTAAGCTTTATGGTCCACTATTTTTAGGTCCATCGAGGCTCATCCCAGGTCATTCCCGGCCCAAAAAATTTTTATTACACTAAAGGGTACCTTACAATCTAAAATTGAATTTCTAGTTCTACTAAATTTTTAAATTTTGCTCTTTGCATCAGGGTAAAAGCCCCTCAAAGTTTCATAACTAGTGTCACTACCACAGTTTATGTAAGTGACCCGACACCCCAATTACACTTCCCTAACCTAGTGGCATTGTTCATGGAGCCTTAAAACACGGGCATTACATTATAGGCATAATAATGTATTTTGCCATGATAATAAGATTATTGATGAATAATGATAAAAATGAAATGCTTATTCTCAATATAATGCAAAGAATAAAAGAAAAGAATTATTGAATGATAGGATGAGCCATTATGGCCAAAAGGCGAATATGAGATGAGAAATGCTCAAGCCTTCTCAAAATGCAAAGGAAAGGTAGTTGCTATGTGCAATATGGCTATTATACTGGCATGATATATCACAAAATTATAATTAAGCATGGTGAAATGTAAAAACATGATAAAATGGCTTTAGTTGACCATTTTGGTCAATTGCTGGCTACATGACTTCTTAAATTCTCAAAAGTTTCTTTTAACAAGGTGAAATATAGTTAAGAATGGTGATCACCCATATATGTTGACATCTTAGCTTGGATAGGTTGATTAATTAACTAGACAGATTTGTAGTTGCTAAGGCACTTTTATGCTTATTTTAGACTTATGAGTTAATGTATTTTCCTACGAGCTAGACCTATAATTCAATGTATTAGCCTAAGGGCTAAACCTATAGGTTAATGTATTTGCTTTTAGGCTAGATCTTTAGGTCAACAAAATAAACCTTTATGGTTAATATATCAGACCATTGAGCAAACATTAGACCTTTGTGGTTAATGATTCCCATTAAAAAGTTTTGAGACTGTGTCTCTTACATATGGGCAAAATGTTAAATTGTCACATAACACAAATTATAATCTTATTAATGAAGTATAATTGGACAATAATGAGTGAATATATGGTATCATAAATATTTGAATGATGTATGATGACATTGTCTGATATCATTATTTTTAAATATTTTAATATGGCTAAAATGATTTAATTGTATACACAAGCACTTTATGATAAAGTAAGTCACTTAATATGCTTAATGTATGCACATTGTGATTTAATGAATGCTAGTTTAATATAGGAGATGAATTTTTGTGCAACTAAATTTTTTTATTTTTATATATATCATATTATGTCAATTTATATATATATATATATATATATATATATATATATATGCCAATGCAGAAGGAATTAAACCTGAGGCAAAGGAGATGGATGGAGTTAATCAAGGATTATGATTGCCTTATTGACTATAATCTTGGGAAAGCTAATAAAGTTGTGGATGCCTTCAGTTGAAAGCTTATGTCAACTTTAAGGTAATACATGTTAGCTTGAAGCTATAAGTTGACAGTGGGTTGTTGGCTAAGTTACAAGTCAAGCTGAACTTGATACAAACAATAAACAATTTACAGAAAAATGATCTTCAACTTCAGAGTATCGTGAGTATGATTCAAGAGGTGAAGTCTACTGACTTTGTGATTAAGGAAGATGAATATTTGTATTACCATGATAGCCTATGTTTGCCAGAGAAAGAGTATTTAAGACAGCAGATTCTATAAAAAGCGTAAAATGCATCATATGTGATGCATCTTGGCAGTACAAAATGTACTAGGACTTAAAGATGGCCTATTGGTGGCCAGGTATAAAGAGAGATGTAGCTAATTATATGACTAGATTCCTAACTTGTTAGCAGGTGAAAGCTGAGCATCAAGTTCCTTCGGGTTTGTTTCATCCCATAGCAATACCAGAATAGAAATAGGATTAAATTACTATAGACTTTGTTATTAGACTACTGATAACCAGAAACAAACATGATTTTATTTGCATAGTGGTTGACAGATTGACTAAGTTTGCTCATTTCATTCCAGTGAGAAAGGATTACTCTATAGAGAGATTGGTACAACTATAAATTGATGAGATAGTTAGGCTTCATGGAGTGCCTTCTTCCACCCTTTCAAATAAAGATCCCTATTTTACATTCTCTCTAGATGCTTTGGGGAGTAGGCTCAATTTTAACACAGCTTTTCATCCACAAATAGATGGTTAGTCAAAGAGAATCATTTAGATTCTTGAGGATATGCTTCATGCATGTGCCGTAGAGCCTGAGGGCAGTGGGAACAAATATTTTCCATTAGCAAAATTCTCTTACAATAATTGTTACCAAGCAAGTTTGGGTATGGCTCCTTATGAGGCATTATATGGGAGACAATGTAGAACTCCCTTATATTAGAGTGAGTTGAGTGAGCACGAGCTTATTGGACCATATTTGGTT
>CANXYI010424056.1:0-11781 GCA_948208565.1 Hura crepitans | reverse complement strand
ACTTATTTTTTGTAGTCCGTACGAACTAATTTGCAATTAGAATGTTTATGTGTTATTTCAATTGTTACTCGTTCTAATGATGATATTAATTGTAATAATGACCTTTATTAATAATTGATTAATAATCATGATCATTCATATGTTATACATTTTCAATGTTATTCTATGCCATTAGTAAGTCCTCAAGGACCTCTTTTTGTTATTCTAATTGCTTTATTTGAGTTGTGTAAGCTTGGTCGTTCATACAAGACATGAGGTTCGCACGAACCTATTATGGTTGTATATGAAATCCGTACGGACCTATTTAAGAGGCTTATATAGTCTGTACGGACTTGATGATGCCAAGGTGGAGCAGATTGTGTATTTTATGTATCTTTGTTTTAGTTTTGTACTTTTTAGTTCTTCCATTTATTTTGGATTGTAATAGGTAGCTTAATTAACTCGTTTTACATATGCAACTCAACCTCACAACAATAATTTTTCTACATAATTAATTGATGTTTTCCTAATAAATTGAATTTATTTTTCTTTAAAACGAAAGTCATAATAAAAATTAATTTTAACAAAGTCCAATCTCTTAGATATAGGAGTTAGGTAATTAGATTCCTATAGAATTACTAGTAATTGTCAGGTTATAAGCAATTAAAATGAATGACTCATTTTATGGATGTGTAATTTATATATTTAAGCTTTATTATATATTTCAATTATCACATTTTACTTTTCCTTATGTATATGCTTTAATTATTTTGCTGGCTTGCATGATATGAGATTGATAAACATGGGAATGTAAATAAATGTATATTATTAAGCCATAAATAAAATCTGATTCTAAACCTTTTTTGGACAAAATATCGTTAGGTCTTAGTGTAAAGCTAGGTGATGACTCCTAAAACAACCGCCTCGTCCTCAGTGACTTTATACTTATTCCTTCTAAACAGGATTGTATATGGAATAAGTTGACAATGTTGAATTCTAATATAGTTACTCTTTAGGAGTTTATGGGTGATTTTAACACTGTTTTGAATGTGATTGAAAGACAAGGTGGATCCCCTAAGAGAATGGGTATGTCTCACCATTTCACAACTTAGTTTAATTCAAGTTTGGTTGACTTGGGTTACATTAGCCCAAATTTCACTTAAAAGAGAGGAACCTTAAATAAGAGGCTGGATAGAGGTATTTGCAATTCCAAATAGAAATTAAAATTCCCTAAATCATCTATTACTCACCTTCTTAGAGTTTAATTAGATCATTAACCTTTACTCCTATATTTGAAATTTTCGAGCTAATTAACTTACTCCCCATTTTCAATTTCTTTAGTCCTAGTTAACCTATTCTAATTTTCATGATTTTGTTCCTGAAAGTTGGCAAGCCAATACTAGTTTTATGGGTTCTATTACTAATTTTACTTTTAAACTCAGGGAGTGGAAAAGAATGGTTTTTGGAAATATTTTTACAAAGAAGAATGTTGCATTCAAAAGGCTATGGATGAAGGACACTCGAATTATCTGTTGAAGCTAGAATGGAAACTTAAGAAAGAGTTGGACACTGTGTTATTACAAGAAGAGTTTCTATGGTTTCAAAAATCATGTAATGACTAAATTTGTTGGGGTTATCAAAATATTAACTACTTACACTTAAAAACGATGCGACAAAGAGAGAAACCATATTGACCTTCTCCAAAATCAAGATGAAACTTGGGTAACATATCAAGATGAGTTAAAATCTTTGGCTATGAATTTCTTTGATGATTTGTATAGGATGAAAAATCATGGTCAATCATTTTACCCTATTAAAGAGATGTTCCATGCATGTTGCTCTTCTGATATGCATATGTTAATAGCTCTTTTCTTAGATGAAGAAATTAGAGGCTCTTTTTTACTATAAAGCCATGGAAATCTCTAGATATTGATAGTCTATAGGCGAGTTTCTTTCAATCATAGTGGGATATTATTGGGCCTAATTTATGTAAAGAGATAAAAAGAGTTTTGCATAGAGGCAAGATAGAGGATGTGATGAATAAAGTTATGATCTACTTAATACCCAAGATTTCAATGCCAAAATATATTAATCATTTTCATCCAATTTCTTTATACAATGTGGCTTATAAGATTATCACAAAGCCTATAGCTAACATATTTAAGTCGTTGATGCCCTCTTTGTTAAAGCCTACCTAAACAAGTTTTGTACTCAATTGACATATTATTGAAAATGTCATTATAGCCCAAGAAGTTCTTTATTCCATACGGGTTAAAATAGAAAAGATTGGTATCATGGCCATTAAAATTAATCTAGAAAAGGCATATGACAAAATTAGATGGGAGTTCCTCTATGACACTTTGTTAAAAGCAAGAATCCCTTAGACTCTTTCAAGTGTGATCATGGATAGTGTGACAAAGAGTTCCATGCAATTACTATAGAGCAGTTATTTGACAAATTCCTTCAAGCCTATAAGGGTTTTAAGGCAAGGTTGTCTTTTGTCCCCTTATTTATTTGTTTTATGTATTGAGTGACTTGCACATGAAATTTAGAGAGTTATTGGTGAAAGGGGTATGGAAACCTATGGTAAAGGGGGACATCTTTTTTATAGACCATTTTATTCTTTTTGCCAAAGCAAAGAGAAATCATATCAATGTGATAAAAAGGGTCATTGATGATTTTTGCAAATACTCAAGTGAAAAAGTCAGTACGGGGAAGACTACAGTTATGTTTTCTAAGAATGTCCTCAAGTAGCATTGTAGAGACCTTCTTTCAATGTTGGGATTTAAAGAAACCAACAATTTAGCAAATACCTTGGTTTTCCTACTCTTAACAACCGAATTACCAAGAAGATCTATGGATATTTTATGGATAAAATAAAGGCTAAAATAGCCCAATTGAATATCTCTAGAATTTCTTTATCTAGAAAATGTTTGATTTTTACAAGTCTATCCTTCTTATCTTACCTTCATATGTCATGCAAATAAGTAATATATGTAACATCTGAAATGGGATGCTAGTTAAATGCCTAAGTGGGGAAGTCTCACACTTTATTTTCTGTGGATTCTCAAAGGGAACGGGAATTTTCAAAAATTTTAAAGGGAAACTTAAAATAAGGATTTAATTTAAAAAGGCATGAAAGGAAAAAGAGTTAGGGTTTTTGTTGGTAGCTAATTAAAATAATAATAACAATAACAATAATAACAACAATAATAACAATAACAATAAAACAATTAAAAAAGGAGTAAAAAGAAAAGGAAGAAAAAATTAAGCAGTGGACCGTGAGACAGGAAGAGAGCAATGGTGTTAGGACCTCAGGATACAGGGTCATCGACAATGAGAAACTACTAATTTACAGAACAAAAAAGAAGAAGAAAAGAAGAAAAAAAAAGGAGCAGAGAAGAGGAATGAAATGGACAGAGGGAGAGAGGAGGAGCAACGACAGATGCGAGGAAAGAGGTGATGAAGCCACTGAATTGACCAGTTAATTAGGAGTGAAGAGGTCAACAACAGGTGATTTTGCTATATAAGGAAAGAGCAGCAAAACTGACTATTGCAAGGAAATGAGGCTATATGGTTTGAAGGGAAAAGTGACGAATAGCAGCTCGGTGTCATGTAGTGGCTCAGCAGCAACCATAGTACAGGTACAAACAAGATGTTTGATTCTCATTTCAACTAAGGAAAAAGGGGTAATGGAGTAAGCATATCTTGAAGTGGATTTGGAGTAATTACTTAGTACGTACTCCCTTATTTCCTAATCTCCTTAATTTTTATGATTCCATGTCTATGAGTTTAAAGTTTGCTCATTTAAAGTAGAGTCTTCTTAGATAATTAGTGAATTTAAGTATTATATTATGGTTGCCTATGCATTAAGCATATCTATACCTTAGGAATTGCTTATGTCTTAGTAGTTGTATACATGGGTTAAATTAGGCTCATGTATTAGGTAAGGTTAAGAATTGGTAACATGTGCGGATTGTATTACATGCTATATGTGTGTTTTCTTCGAAATGTTAAATGAGGACATGTTAGTGGACTTAAGGACAATGCATAATTGAGCATAATGCATCGCTACATCATATTGTGAATCTATATGGACATAGATCAAAATTAACTATAAGCCACTAAATGCACATTCTTACAATTTTATGAACTTAATAAAGCATTACTAGAGGCATGCTTGTTTACAAGGTGGCAAACATGATATGGCTTATACCTGTAGCTTGAGCATAACTTTATTATGATGCATAACTACTGAATTAAGAAATGGCACAAACATTTATAAAAAGAGAAAGACACCTTGAATGAAGTTGCATGATTAAAACTTAATACACCTAAACCTTTAATAAGAGCCTATGGTAAACATTTATAGAGTCAAGGATAAGATAGCTTTGGCATGCTAAGGATAGATTTTGTGCAGTTCTACTGATGATGCTATTTGACACCTAGTGCCACATTAGTTACCATGATTATAATGTTTAGCTACAGTTTTAGGTTACATGTTTTTGGATTCGGCCACAGGTTATGACATAGTTAGGTGTAGCCGACCATTATCCCAGGTTTCATGTTTCATGTTCCATGTACCCATTTATCCTTCCTTAGGGTCATTTTGGAAGAATGTTACTAAGGGCTTTAATTAACATAAAAATATCAAACTATAAAATAAAAACTAACAAGTTTACCATAACACTTTAGTTGATATGGACAAGAATTAACAAATGAATAACAACCTAATGGCACTTGCATGTGGTTAATTAGTGTCAATTAATGTTTATGTGATAGATGGTTGCTAAGATTCTATTAGTTATTAATTAGTATAACAAAAGTTCTAGATGAAATGGAATAGATTGCTATGCCTACTAGAGTTATGTGAAATGTGTGCATGAATTGAATTCATCATAGCTTTATCTAGCCAAGCAGTCAAGAGCATTAAGTTCAACCATGTAGAGTTTGAAAGGTAAGGGATAACCCATAAGTAAGTTACCTATGGGAAGTAGATTGCACTCATAAAGTTAGGACTTACACTCACATAACATAAGATTATATATTGCTCCCATGTTTCCATTTAAAAGTGTTATGTTTTCTTACATTATTGCTTACTAAATTATTAGATGTGGAAATATTAGAGTACCATTAAGCATATTTGCTTAGTGTGGTGGACTTTTGCCTTGCATAGGTTTCCAAAGATAGAAAGAAACATGTGTTAAAGACAAGCATCAAGGTTCAAGATTGAGGATACATTTTAGTTATACATATTTTTTTTCCAAATGTAATAACCTAATATATAAATGGCATGTACAAAGGTGTATATATGGTTGTTTGAGTTCATGGTTTTGTATTTATAGATAAAGGATACACTAAGGTCCCATTTTTAGTTCTACTAGATTAAATGAATGTATGCACAGGGTCTTGATGCATGTGGAAGTTTATATATGTATAAATAGGTTGGAGTTAGGTAGTATGCCAAGCGGGTTATATGACAGTTATTCAAAATTGGGAAGCCCCTTGATTAACCCTTTTCACCTAGTAAAAGGTATTTAGTTGTATCTTTGAGTTATTACAGGGTGTGAGAACCTTAGAATCATATTGTTCAATTGATGTGAATGCTATATAGTTTATGTTAGGCTTAATGCCTCTTCTACTGGTGTGATTAAGATGCTAATACAGGGGAGGAAGTTTTGCCCATTTCCCTTTAAGGAGTAGTTATAGATCTAAGATTAAATGGGTTTGGTGACCTCCTCCAAGAAATCCCAGTTATATTTTGGTAAAGGTGTTACAAGGTACCTTCGAGTACTTGTTTAAAAAGGGACCAAATTATAAGGAATTTTATCTAGGGAGGGATGGATAATAAGAAGAAGCTAACCTTGGTGGCTTGGTCTAGAATTCAAATAGCTAAGTATAATAAAGATTTAGGACTTCGTGACTTTAGCTTAGTGAACAAAATTTTCTATTTAAAGATTTATGGGGATTTATTCATATTTATAATGCCTCATAGGTGAAGCTTATAAGAACAAAATATAGGGTGCTAGATGAGCAAATTTTTAAACTTAAATGCACAAGCTTGTGCTCTCCTTTATGGAGATTCATAAGGGATATATTAGGAGTACATTAAAGACAACACTTGGTGAAGCTTGAAGGATGGTAAAACAACATTTTTTTGGACTGATCATTAGGTTCAAGGGGTAGTGAATACTCTGATGAAGTATACTTTTTATTTTATTTAAGGAGACTTGCTTTCTTATATGGTATCTTGTTATCCAAGCTCTAAGAAATAGAGCTGGAAGTTTTTAGCTCATTTGTTGCTTAATGCAATATTAACTCGTATAGCAATAATGATTCCACCTATAGACAATTATGGAAATGATCAGCCATATTATGCGGAGTCCTCTGATAATTTCACTCTAAAATTTGTGTATGAAATGTTACGAGATAAAATTGATTCAATCTCCCAATTCCTTTAGAAAATTATCTAGTCTTAGCTTGGGCTGAAAGGATAAGGTGTTTTCTATGGCTGTTGATGAACAATGGTGTTATAACCAATGGTGAGCAAGCTTGAACACACCTTTTTGCATTATCCTTTTGCCTAATATATGTAGCTAAGAAGGAGAATTATTTTTATTTGCTTAGGGACTTTATCCTAATTTTTAAATTTTGGAATTTACTTGCTCCTCTTTATGTTCAAAATTGGATTGTTAGAGAGAGCACTTCTCTCGAAAATTGGCTAAGCATTAACTTAAAGGCTTTAAACCACAAGGCCTTTGGTGTAGAATGGAATATGCTTTTCAAAGTTGGATTTAGGTTCTCTAAAAAAGGAGAATGAAGTAGTCTTTAATAGAAATCATTCTCTAATTGTGGTCAGGAATACCCTTGACCAAGCTAAGGAAGTGAAAGACTTGACGAGAAGCCAAGAGAGTGAAGGACTCAACAAGAAGGATAACAACACCCACTTTAAATATTAGAAGTTTGATTTCTATCTATTGGAGCCTACCTACCCAAGGTAATTTCAAACTAAATTTATATGCCTCACTTAAGGCAAGTTTTGGTTTAGCTTATGAAGGAGGATTGATCAGAAATGATTTAGGCTACTAGGTGAAAGGATATGATATGAATGTTAGGAAGTGCTATATAATAAATGGTGAAGCCTGGGCTATCTTTCATGGTTTTTGTATGGTTAAGGAGCTTGGGATTTTGAGAATCCAAGTAGAATGTGATAATAAGATGGTAGTTGCAATGATTAACATTGAACTCTCCCTATAAAAGGCATGTCAAGCTATTTTGCTATCCATTCATCTTATGATGGGCTATTGTGAGCACATTTGAATCAGGCATATTCACTACATGCCAAATTTTATAGTAAACTGCCTTTCTCAATTGGCAGTGTAACACCTCATATCCAAAGCCATTTTCGAACTAAATAAGAGAAGTTACTTCCCAGAAGGTTACCTATCTTTATTTTAATCTAATCTGACCACATTTAACTTTGTGGAAAATATTATTCAAAATGCCAATTATTTTGTAAAAATCTGAAATAATGAAGTTCCGACAGCATAACGGCTGTCCGAGTGAAAAACCAAAAATTTTAAACCTATGAAACACTTTTAAATTGTCCTCAAATTTTTTCATAGTCATTAGGTCCTACCCTTTAGACATTCTCGTGTAATTTATCATTGCATCAATATCTCAATCAGTGCAATACATACATTGGTGAAAGCAATAATTTATCATAAATGAATAAACATACATGTTTATGCTCGAAATCTAATTGACCATATAATTTAGTTAAAACATTTTAATACATCAAACAATATATCTTACCTCTAAGACCTAAACCTCCCTTATACATGAGTGCCACTAATCTAGATTTTACACATGGATGTATTAATGGTGTATTCTCCCTAGGAAGCCTCCTGTTACACTGCTACATAAATTGGTATTGCTATATACCATCTAACACCTATGCATCGAAGGGTCAACACACTGAGTATGAATTCAGTGGTGAATTTAACATAATATGCATTGTATGAAGTACACACATCCCATAAGCATGCAAAAGTTATTTGATCATAGGAGTATGCCATTATTATTTTATTAGTCTTTTACAAGCACATAGGTTATTATGTCGTGAGCACATACCACTACCCTATTCCTATTCATTCACAGATACACATTATTAGATTATGTTGTACCCTCTCTTTTAAGTTCTCATATCCCGTATACCCTTATTTCCTAGTAATAAAACATTTATTCATTTGTACCTACTTTCTCACTCTTTTTAGCACGTTATTATTTTAAGTCTAAGGCATGCCACATATTACCATGTTTATATCCATTTGTCTTTAAACTTTTAATTTGTTTACATTAAAGGTTCTTTATACCTTTAGATCTGACATTTTAATCATTAATTTAATTCATAATTTTACCTTATTGATCTATCATGACATCTCTTTTTATTTCATTGTTATTGTTATTATTATTTCGGGCCTATACTCAGGAGACTCCGTCAAACATTAGATAACGGGATCCATTTTGTATAGTGGCCCACATTTTGGACCTCAGCATCTATACACGCCTTTCATTTGATAGCAGGAATCAGCTCTATAGAACCTCCCAATACTAAATGGTAGGGATCCGCCCAACTAGACTTCCTAACAAGTAGGATAACAGGATAAGTCCTAGTAGAACTTCCAATATCCCAAATCTCATCATCAGTGGATAACAGGGATCAACCCTGGTAGACCTCTCAATATCCACAACAACAAGGTAGTAGGGATCAGCCTATATGGACCTCTTAATACCCAAAGCAAAGTGGGTAGTAGGGATCAATTCGTGCAGACCTCCCAATATTCGGGTGATAGGGGTTAGTCCGTGTAGACCTTCTAACAACCTTAGATAACAAAGATCAGTCTATGCGGACCTCCTAATACCCAAAATGTGCAAACTCAATCAAAGTTCAGCGGCTGCACCTGACATGTGATAGGCTAAGATCCATACAAATATCAAGCCCCTAGTAGCTGCGAATTCTTTAGTTGACCAGTCAACATATCCAATAGGTGTTCTAACTAATATGAGCTAATTTTAGTTATTTTCCTCATCCATTTATGCAATGCTATTTAGTTCGTATTCAACTTACTCAATTTCCACTCAATGCCATTTTATTTAAACCCACACATGTTTATACTCATTAACCATTATTTTTAAAACTTTAAGGCCCAACATCAACTATTCCTTTTCTCCTCTTACACTCTCAGATTCATTAGCCAGTCATGCAATTATCATGCCATATTACATCACTTGAATTTCCATTTAAGTTATGCTTACTTTGTTTCCATACTTTACTTTGTCATTACATTATCATATCTTACATACATGTCACTCATTCCTCTATTAACCATTCCATTTTCCTTATCATACTCTCCCAATTACAAATGCATGTTAGATATCATTAGCATGATAACATATACCTTATCACTATCAAATATACCTCACGGCTATCACATGAATAAGCACACACCTAGTTTCTTTTTAGTCTTATATTACATTAGGAATTTTCCTTGATTTCCAACTCATTTATTTTACATACATATGCTAATCACATAAGCACACAAACTTTTACCCTTAGTGCACCATTCGGCTATACACATTTCCCACACATGTATATTATATTCCCACCACTTCTTTAGTCACTTGTGCTTATTGCACTCACCATCCCATACATGTATATTTTCCTCATCAAAACACATGCATATGCACTTGTTTCATATAGTCTACACACATACTCACATACACATATAGGACACATACTTAACATATAATTCATTTTACATTAAGTTCACTTAGTCATTAACTCCACACCTCACCATAGTCATTACTTAATTACCATTTCACTTGTGCCCTATACCTTTAATCATACTTACATGTACACACATACTCTTTTATATACCTCTCTGCCATAAGGTTAAAACACACATATAGATGATTTCTCATTTTATCATGCCTACCCTTACCTCATCAATTCACTCACAATCCATATACACTTTAATTACACATACCTACACATTCTTTATGCACATACCATTCGGCCATCACTCAATCACACACATACACATTAATTCCTTTTCATTCCTTTATGCATTTATATTCAACACTACTCATACACTATAACACCCTTTGCCTAATTTATAAGAAACCAGGCAAAGACTGTTACTTTTTGGAGGTCACCCATCCTAGGATCTCCCTAGGCAGCTTTTGTTTAACTTTTACTAATATTTGTTTTATTCCGTGTTAATAATTCATCCAATGGAACCAATGATCTTTCGCACATATCCATAACATATGTCACTTGTATGCCTGGTTTTACAGTGAATTAAAAATGCTTGCTATAGTCTATAGCAATAATGCATTTTGGTTTACTATTTATTGGTATTTCAATTCCATGAATACAGTGTTACCCAATGACCCACAGTAACATGCATGAGTGCCTTTAACTACTCTATGCATATCAATCTGAAAATAAAATCTTACATGGACAATCTTCAGCTACACTACTGGCTACCCTTATCACCTGCGAATTAGACGACCGATACATTGAGTATACACTCAATGGTGAATTTAGCAAAAAATGCATTATACCATAAAATCATCCATGCGCACACACAAGCACCTAGTAATAATTTAATTAATAATTATCTTACTACCTGTAGACTGTTTGTCATATTTTATACCTCGATTCTGTGTATTACTTCCTAGTACTTATTTTAAGATTAGCTACAGTAAGAATTATTAATGAATATGTTGAGAGTACTAATGAATTCCTTCTAATGTTCCTTATCAATTATCAAATTATGGTTTTGACATTCTTTTCTATCTTTTGGCCCTCTTGATTTGAAACTCTATTTATTATCTGTCTTCTATTATTTTTCCTCAATCTATTTGCTACTCTGTTTGGGTAATTTAGTAATTTGTTTACATTACCATTTAACCAACTTACGCTATTATCCTCTTTATTGATCTGACACTTAGTTTATTTAATGTATTACTTTATTTATAGAGCCTATTTTAATGTTTACTTATAATGATCTCACTATTTTATGACCCCTTCATTTGTATGCCTTTATTGTCTATCTTAATTACAGAAGTCATTTTACATTGTCTAGGATTTATCATAATATTAACTGTGTCCATTGAGTATCTTTTTATAGCTTATCTCTCATTTCTATTGATTTCACTCATAAGTTATTCCAATTGTTACAAATTAAAATGCTTATTTTTCATTATAAGCTATTAATTTCATTTAGGCTTTTCAATGACTTTATTTATAGCCCTAAGGTTTAGGGAAAACTCCCAATCACTGGATATTAGGAATTATATTACGCAGTGGCCCATATTTTAGGCCTTCGAACCTGCACCTACTTGGTCTGAGAACTGGACAAATCAATATCACATCATTTAGTATAGTGGCCCATATTCTAGACCTCGATGTCTGTACACACCCTCTATTCGATAGCAGGGATCAGTTCCTAAGAACCTCCCAATATCAGACTGGCAAATAGGAAGGATCAATCCATGGACCTCCTAATATCTATAATGAGGATAGCAGGGATCAGCCCCATGAGACCTCCTAACATCCCAATCCATATCATCATCATCAGCATCATATATTTGGTGGATAGCAGGGATCAACCCTGTGAGACCTCTTAATATCCATAATCATCAAGTGGATAGCAAGGATCAGTCTGTAGACCTCCCAATACCCGAAACGTGCAAGCTCAAATAAATGCTCAGTGGTTGCACCTACCATACATA
>CANXYI010423731.1:0-14430 GCA_948208565.1 Hura crepitans | reverse complement strand
CATGCAATTGGCTAGATTATAGAATCAATAAAAATAGCAATAAAAATAGATAGCAGAAAATACGCAAAAACTGAAATAATAAAGAGAAGAGAAGAGATTGATTAGATCTCATAATTCTTATTGAACATAAACTTTAATAATCCTTTGCTAGAACTAAGAAATCAGTCACACATGTTTTGACGAACACAACAGAAAAATATTCAGTCTCTGTTCCTCGGTACTGTTCACATTTTTCTTTTACAGAGAATAAAAAAGAATAGGGAGAATCCCAAAAGAGGAGAATTTTATTCATAAAATCTCCCTAAAAGATCAGAAAAAATAGAAAATAGGAATTCAAATATTTTCTAAAGTTATCCTAATTAATAAGGGATTATTTTCCACAAAATTTTGCCTAAAAAGTGCAGCTAAATATGACAGCTATTTAATAAACATCGGGCTATATCTGACAGTTGGTTGTGACCCTTAGCTTTGACCTAAGGTTAACACTCGCAACTGGACAGATTTTTCAAAAAGTCTTTAAAACTCCATGAACTTACTTGAAATTTATTAACCTGTCCAAAATAAATCAATCTTTATCAATTAAGCACAATTAAGGATATAAAAGTATGAAAAATAATAAGGAAAATGATACATAAATGCACCCTATCAATGCTCTAACATAAACTATTAATAACCAAAAGGTTCTAAAATAAACTATTAAACAACCTTAAATACATTATTTGGCCCTAAAAAAACAAAAAGAACAACACAATAATTTATGCTAATATCACTAATGCTGTCAAAAACAATTTCTCCAAGGGAACTCTCTTTTGTTTCGAATTCTAGATTCAAAAGCATCGATTCTTCTAAATAGCTTCAATATTACTCTCTTACGATATTCAGAAATAGGCAGATCGAACCTTAAGAAGAAATCATAATAAAACAATGACTGCTTCCATAGGTGGCAAGTACTAAAAATAATGTGGTAGCAATGAGGTAACTACATGGTTTAAAATTACTGGTAAGTGTCCTATCAACACGTTGACTAGGAGAAATATTTTCTCTTAGCTTACCACTCTCATGGACTTGGTTCTTTGATATTTGGAAACCTATTTTCAGATTTAGTGCCTGTTGATCCTGTATTCCCTCCCTCTTTAATCCGATATTACTCTTTAGTGTACATAACTTAGGAGCGAGATCCATCCCCATAAAGCTATCTTTTCCAAAATGCCCACCACCACCAGATCGCCACGACCACGGTCCTCCTCTTCCTCATCTGACTAAACTCCAAAATCTCAGCTCCAATTCTAAGCCTAAACACTTTTCTTTCTCAACAATCCCACTTAGGCCCAAAATCCACAGCTAATTCTTTTAAATCCTTCTATCATGTCGTCTCTTCTCTCTCTATCTCTCCGTATTCTTCTTGTAGGCCCCTCTTTCCCTCTCGATTCTTCTTCTTTTCTCACTTTCTTTTTTCCACTACCCACATCTCCAATCACTCCCACGTCAAAACCAAGAAAACTATATATGAGCGGCTGCACCCTGCTTAGAGTAAAGAACAGAGGAGTAAAGGAAGAAGGGGGGCAATATTTGGATTAAGTGGAAGTTGCAATTTGTTGGTTTTGAATTTTAATTTTACTGTTAAAAAAAAACTGAATGCTTGGTATTCTGATGGGGTTTTAGAGGAGAAGAAAGAGATCCATGGGAGAGGGAGGTGGGACCATGGAAGAAGTGAATTTCATATGCACAGAGAGTGTTTAGAAAAGGGAAATGGCTCCCAATATTTGACCAAAAAAAAAAAAGGCTCCCAATGATTTACGAGATAAAAATTACTTTATTACTGTAAGAAATTTTTAAATTACAGATTATAAATGAAGAATTTTTATGTCACGAGAGGTTAAGTTGAACAGGCATAAATTACCCAACGAATATTACACTTGGCATTAGATTACAATTTTTAACATCGTTTTCGTTGAAGAGCGTAATTGAGATTAAGTCGTTCGACAAGGATTATCTCAAATTCATTGTATGAATATAAATATACGGTGGTCTTTAGTCCAATATTATTCCATAATTCTATGGTGAACAAGTATCTTTTAATGTTGTGTAATATTCTAATCAACAAATACGGATTATAATTAATAAATTAAAATGTAGTTAATTAGATCCGGTGGGCATAAAAAGAAAAAGTTGAATATGCATGCCACTGCTGGTTTCTTTTCTATTATTTGGTTCACAAGTATTAAGTTTTTAGGTACGAATACAATGCAATTTTAATGAGCTAGCCAGCATGATCAATAAAAAACAACTTTTTTGGAGGAGAAAGGTCATAGACGCTGCTCACATGTTTAGTGTTTGATTAAAAATCAATATTTATATGAAAGATGATTGAGAGTAGCTGGCATGCATCCGCGATGTGATCCGACGTTTCATGAAATTAATCTGCTCAACAGACAAGACTAGCAACGAACTCAGCTGCTATAAATAGCTGCATACACCTACCCAAAATCACAGCATAATTAGTAAGTTGCTACTAGTAGAAAAAGAAAGAAAAAAAGTTAAGAATGCGCTGGTTTGTGGCGGCGATCCTTGTATTGGCAGCATGGAAGGAAGTGGAGGGGCGGCCGGAGGGTGGCATGCAAATAGGGGAATGCTTGTTGAATTGCGAGAATGCAATGACAACCTGCGAGGGCGGGTGCAATGCTATTAACTTTGAGACAATTACCTGCTTTAATAACTGTACCAACAATTCCCTCAAATGCTTATCTACCTGCACTGCCCTGGATATACCATTGCCACACCACATATAAGCTGCTGTCACCATTCTTACTCTCTATCTTACCAATACATCCATCTTTTATTAGTTGTCTTTAATCTACATAATTGTATCCAAATTAATAAACCACCTCTCTATGCCGTGGTTTAATACAAGGAGGTGATAAAATCATTTCTACTTTTAATTAATTTAATTATGGCATAGCCCAGTGATTGTATTTTTTTTTCCCAATGATCCGTGGGCTGCTGTTGCTTGTTTAACACAGAACAAACGTAGTTGGATGCATTAGTTCGCAAGGCCCATGACTGATCGCATGCTAGCTACTCCGAGAAACGTGTTGCAAATTTGTTTTTGATATAACGCATATCGCCTCCATTTCTTCCTTATTTTAACCATGCATAACCCTTATAGTTTTTAAGAGATTTAAAATTCAAGTCTTCGCTTTCCTTGCGTGGTAAGTAACATTATTTTGAGAGGAGTTTAAAATTTTCACTTGCACAGAATTGGTATCCCTATAAAAACAAATCTACCATTTAACTATTCCTCTAATAAGCACTTGAATATGAGTAATGAGACTTTTGTCCCAAAGAAAAATGCCTATTTATATATATGGACTGAATCAGTAAGTTGTGGCCATGTCTGAAAAATGAGTTGGACAAATAAAATTTTCATATTTGTGAAGTAAACGTTCTTTTAATTTGTATTTTGTTTGGGCACTTAGGAATTAATTGCAAAAGAAAATAAATTTTGGAAGCATTAATAAATAGGGAGTGCTATAATATTCGTATGTTGACAATCGGGTGTAAAAAGGGGTTCACGTGAGGGGAAACTTGTGAAAAAGAAAAAGGATAATTAAGAATGAATTTGTAGGCTGAAGGTTCTGTTTAATGAAAGTGAGGCATGTGCATCGCCTCTCTATCCTTAGGGCTCACCATCATGTGCTGCTTATGGGCTCTATCAAATGGAACGTGCATGCTTCCTTATTATATTTGCTATGCTATTGGTAAAACTAATCATAGACTTATGTTTTTAAATAACCCATTGTCTTTTTTTATCTTATTCCTTTGATTTGAGATGTCACGTGAAATGAGTATACAACACCTCATCTATTTTCAAATTTTGTTCTATTTTCTCCACAATTTTATAAATTCAGTAACCCATGTTTTGGAGTTGATGTCACCGATGTTCTGATTCTCAACATGAAAGAAGCCTTTCAAACGTCTAAACACCAACATGTTGGTGGTCCTTAACCACCTATTCACGTGCGTTTGTTTGAGGGGCAAAGCAATTAAGAGCCCAAAGAATTTCCTTTCCAAAATCAAATTAAATACTACTCGATTCAGATTATTTACTCCCAACTCCCAATGGTCCTCTGATCTTTTCAATTATCTGCTGAGTGTAAGAATTCCAACTCCCACACTACTTTTTCACCAAGTGATTATATGTACAGATTAAAATCAAAACCTTTTCCTAATTAAAATCGATTTTTTTTCCCTTTTCATTTATAAATCCAGCTAATATATTAAAATTGTAGCTTAGCCGTATTTAATAAAGTGGAAATTAACTTTCTACATGTCAATATATTATCAACTTAATTAGTTAAAAAAAATGAATATATGGTTAACAGAAATAAATTTTACTGACAAGATTTTCCATATGACTGTCCTGCAAAATTGCAATTAATACTTATAGTGGCACATGCTCATGTGATACTGTGTTATACATACACTTTTATACACATTATTATTGTTGTTATTATTATTATTATAGATTAATGTATTGTTGGTATCGGATCTGGTGAGTTTCGTCAAAGTCTATGGAGAGTGAAACAATGTCAAAACACTCATTCGAACGATATTTGACAAATAAAAAATCTATATTATTCTTTCATTCTAAAAATATAATTTCACTTTTTCTTTTTTATTTATCTTAAAAT
The DNA here is from genome assembly GCA_948208565.1 of Hura crepitans. NCBI lineage: Eukaryota > Viridiplantae > Streptophyta > Magnoliopsida > Malpighiales > Euphorbiaceae > Hura > Hura crepitans. The sequence continues at coordinate 9,739 of CANXYI010423731.1, read as the reverse complement.
ATAATTTATTTTTATTAAATATTTAATATAACTCTATTTAATATGTGTAGTAATCGATGAATATAAATTATTATTTATTATATTATTAATATACCTTTTCTTAATGTAAAAATATATTAATTAAATTATAATATTTAAATTTTTTTAATACATGTAAAAAAGAAGCAGATCATATATTTTGAGACTGAGATAGTATTAGTTAGCATTCTCAACCCTCTGGGCACGTGATAAAGTGCATAGAAGAAAAAAAAAACTATTTATATATACGGCAATGTATTATTATTTATATACACATCAAAAGTGTAAATGGAGTTTAATCAAGTATACATATATCCTATATCCAATCAAAAGAAGTGTATTCAATTAAGATTTTAATAATTTTTTTCTAAATGAATTTTAATAATAAATTTTTAAAGATTTTGGTATACTTTTAAATTGTGAAAGATTTTAATAAATTTTTAACTTTTATTAAATAACTTTCATAAATTTTAAATGATTTTTATAATTTTTTTTATTTTTTACTCAATTATACAGACATTTATATCATTATTTTTATTATCCAACTTACTATTTTATAGTTGATTTTAAATTAATTAAATTAAACTTTAAATTTAAAATCTTACCAAATCAAAAAAAGATAAAAATAATATGGATCTACCTCAGTTTTATTCTTATTTATTAATTAGATGTATCTTCAAAATAACACATAAAATTTGAGTTAATTTTTAATTAGAATCATATCGTTTAAAATTTTATATTTGGATATTTAACTTTTATGGGGCATTTCAATTAAGTCCCTCCATTTATATTTCTATTAAAATTGATGAAAATTTTGCTAAAATTAAGTTTCAATTTTAATTTAGTAATTAGTGTAATTAAAAATTAATATTAAATTTTTATTCTTTTTATTAAATAAATTGGATAATTTCTTTGTATTTATTTACATATAGCTAATATTTAATTATACAATAAAAGAAATGTTTATTTTTATCAAAACATAATTGAGAAATATGCAACATTTATTTTTTTAATTTTTATTTAGTTAATAATGTAATTAAACACTAATGGTAATTTTTTGTTGTTTTTATTAATTAAATTGAATAATTTTCTTTAGATTTTTCATATAGCCATTTTTAATTATTTAATAAAAAATAATTAAAATTTATCCAAATATAATTAAATAAAAATAAAACATTTATTTAAATTAAATAAAAATAAAACATTTATTTTTTAATTTAATTAGGTGATTTTCTTTAGATTAATTTGTTTAAATTTTAGTATGCGTATTAAATTCTAAATAATTTGTTATTTTTATATTTTAATGAGCTTAATTTTTATTTTTAAAGGAAATAAAGTTTTAAAATTTTATATAATTTTCATTTGAGTGAATCCAATTTGTCCTCCAATATATCAATTTTAAATATAAGAGAAAAATCAATTTAAAAATAATTACAAAAAAGAATTATAAATCCTTGAGTAGGCCTATTCAAAATCGAACCAAAATCGAAAATTGAACCAAACTTTTAACAATAGTTCGATTTTTTGGTTTTTTAGTATAATTTCAATTGAATCTATTTGGTTCGAGTCTTAAAAGAACCGAATTGATAGAATTTTTTAAAATGACATCGTTTTGGATCTTTTATATATAAAAAATAAAAATTATATAGAATTTTGGTTAATTCAGTTCGATTCTATATAAATAACGGTTTTTTGGTTCGATCTTTGTGAAAATTTTGGTTCGATTATGAAAATTTTAGAATTTTAGTTTGGTTCGATTTTGAACCAAACCAACCAGATGAACACCCTTATTATTAAGCACCTGTTTATATTTTTATTTTTTTATAAAAAGTCAATAAGCGAAAATTTATAAGTTGATTGATTAACTAAAAAAATCTTTAAAAATCCTAAAAAGCTATTATATTTAAAAAATAAAATTAAAATTAAATACATGTAAACTTTTTAAATTTTTAAAAAGTTATAATTAAATATCTTAAAATTTTTGTAAATTTTTAAAATATTTTAAAAATTTTAATTGAATATATTTAAATTTTTTTAAAAAGGAAAATTTAAGAAATTATAATTAAATAAACTCAGGTAAGTAAAGGTTGAAATTACTTGAAATCGAGAAGTTGTATGATGCACTATATATATTAAGCTGCAGAAACGTAAGGAAGGATAGTTCCATGCTTCCAAGTTTGGTTAATGTTTAATTAATGGTTCTTGGTCTTCTTCTTCTGCTCATTTCAAGGGCCCTTTGTCCCCTTCTTAAGGCACCTACTTTGTCTTTTACTTCCAACATGGCGACTTCTGAAAACCAAATCTAGCAAATCCCGATATACATGTCTTTTTATATTTCTTTTCTCATTTTTTTACTATCTTTCTTCATCTTCAATCATCTTGTGAAACAATATTATGGTTTACATATTCTAATGGGGATCATCACTCTTCTTAGATTATTATTTATTTTTTCACGTATTGCCATGCACAGAAAAAGCTAGCTTTTTTTGCAGCAACTGAAGTTGAGATTATTTATTTCCATTGCTTCTCGAGGGCAGTTCTTTCTTTCTTTCTTTTTTTTACTAAAGTAAAAGTATACAATCTTTTTTGTTTTCTGTTCAAGGCTCTTATGGATATTTCTTTAAAAAAAAAACTGTCTTTATGCGGATCAGTGAGTTGCTGGTTGGCAATTATCCATTATAATTTCATTTTTTACTTTTGAAATTGTAATATTAATATCGGTATGCAAAAGAACATAAAGACACAGCGTTTTTACTTTTATAGCTGCGTATAATAATATAGATTTTAAATCTTTACGGAGTATCAGCTTTCCCAGCACCAGAAAAAGAAAAAAAAAAACTACCGTGACAATGGTTATGGCACAGAAAGTTATTAATATTTTTTTTTCCAATGTCACCTCTGAGCTTACATCCAAAATTCTATGGCAATGCTAATCAGCAGCTACGGACTCAATGATGAACCAAGTAGTCCCCCCCACCCTTCTTTTTATCGCACCCGGAAAAAGATTGTTGTTGTTTTATTGGTCAGCCTCAAATCATGATTTTTGTTGTTCTTTTTTTTTTTTTTTTTATATTATTAGTAGGGTACCTGAACTTACATATATGATATTATACAGAACTTTAGCAAGCCTACATTCTTGTTGCTTTTCCTTCTATCCTTTTTATTTCAATTATTTATTGACACTTTTATTTGGAATAAATCCAAAATTTGATACTCCAGTTTTAAATTATGTGAGGACCAGATTTTTCATAAACACCTTCTCTTTATTCAGAGGTTACATGTCCAACCTTTACCCAAATCTTGTTAGGAACCGTCAATTTGAGAGACGGATTCTAGCTTAATTTTTAAAATATTAAATTTATATACATTCAAACTTGCAAAAGGGAAAAAGAAAAGAGAAGGAACATATTTTATATAAAATCCGAGCCTACAAATATAAATTAGGCCCACATTTACAAATAATAATATTTCATTTAAATTTGTAAATTGATTTAATACAAAACTTTATTAGGTAATATATTTAATATATACATTAAAAAAAATTGAAGTTGCATATAGATTATAATGCAAGAGAAATGGAGTTGCAATCTTCCCTTTTCTCAAATCATACGATATTGTTAGCCCTAAAAAAAAAACAAAAAGAAAAAAACAGAATCTCTAGTGAGCATAACTATGTTAGCCCCGGCACAGAATTTAAACGCCCAATCAAGCTCATGCCTTGTGTTTAACCTTCTGCTTTTTTCATGCATTATCTCCCTTTCCAAGCGCCAAACAAACTATATATCTAGTATTGCTCATCATGCACTGTTATGGTCAGAGTAACATCGGCATTTAAGATTCCAAATACTTAAATTTAATTTCTGACCAAGGCTTATCTATGGCCAGTTATTTGGTTTGCAATTCGACAAAATAACTTTATTCTTATAAAATTCTCTGATACTCTGATTGCAAAATTAAAACGAAAATAAATTAAGTACTTACTTGTAGCTTGCAGGTAGTTTTGACCAATGACAGTTGCATCTAATCACAGCTTACCAGACAAGGCCACGTGTGTAGGACCTCCATAGCCTCTACTTCCTTCACATTTCCTTCTCGTTCTTTTTTGATAATTTCCGAATATTCATCAATTCCCAAAATCCCTTCCAGAATCTGTTATTTAATCATTTCCTCTACTTCCTCTTCTTACCAGCGGCTACCCATTGACACATTCTTTATACTTGAATGGGTGGTGTTAGGAGCTGAGAAAGAACAAAAAAGAGAGAGAGAATGGGATTATTCAGTTGCAATAAGTTGACCTGCTATTTAATTTCTGCAACAAATTCTTGTTGCTTTTATTATTCTGCGAGACAAATGTAATTCTTATTGCTCTTTGCGCCATAAATTTCATATATTTGAGTTTTTCTTGCCCCTGTCTCTTTAAAACAAACAAAAATTTCCATGTTGATTTGGCCAAAGATGTTGCCAAGCTATGATCCTAATGACAACGAAGCTGGTTTGAAGTTTTTGGAGGAGCTCACATCAAATGCAAGTCAAATACAAGAACAAGTGTTAGAAGAGATACTAACCGAAAATGCTCACACTGAATATCTTCAAAGCTTTCTTAATGGCCTTTCTGATAAGGAGAATTTCAAGAACAATGTACCTGTTGTTAACTATGAAGATATCAGGCCCTGTATCGAGCGAATCGCCAACGGAGAACCTTCCTCTATCATTTCTGCTCAGCCCATCACCGAACTACTTACCAGGCATAGGATTTTCATTTTCCTTTTCTCTTTTTCCCAGTTTGCTTTCTTCGAATTTTGATCAGCTCTTTTTTCCCGCACGATGCAGCTCAGGAACTTCAGGAGGACAACCGAAGATGATGCCTTCAACTGCTGAAGATTTGGACAGAAAGACATTCTTTTACAACCTTCTTGTGCCGGTGATGAATAAGTAAGATATCTTTTAATTGCCAATCTTATTGTGCTACAATGTAAATGAATATAGGTAACAGTTGAAATGTGTTTTATTGCAGGCATATAGATGGGTTAGACAAGGGAAAAGGAATGTACCTTTTGTTCATAAAACCTGAAATTAGAACCTCATCTGGGTTGATGGCCAGGCCCGTCCTAACCAGCTACTACAAGAGCAAAAACTTCAGAAATCGACCATTCAACAGGTACAACGTTTACACAAGCCCTGATGAGACAATCTTGTGTCCTGACAGCAAGCAGAGCATGTACTGCCAATTACTATGTGGTTTGGTACAGCGCGACGAGGTTTTACGAGTCGGTGCAATTTTTGCATCTGCTTTCCTGCGAGCTATCAAATTCTTGGAGGATTATTGGAGGGAACTATGCTCCAACATAAGAACAGGTTGCATTGGTGAATGGATTGATGATCCCAATTGCAGAAATGCTGTTTCATCAATCCTAAGCAAACCCAATTCAGAATTAGCCGATTTAATTGAGAATGAGTGTAGCAATGAATCATGGGAAGGGATAATTAAAAAGCTTTGGCCTAGAACTAAATACATTGAAGTCATTGTTACAGGTTCCATGGCCCAATATATACCAACCCTTGAATTTTATAGTGGTGGCCTCCCTTTAGTTTCAACTATGTATGCTTCTTCTGAGTGTTATTTTGGGATCAATTTTAAGCCTTTAAGCTCTCCTTCTGATGTCTCCTATACCCTCGTGCCAAACATGGCCTACTTCGAATTCCTACCCGTCGAGAAAGGCTATGAAGAAGTTATTCAAGATTTCCATTTAAATGGTGTTTCTGATCAGAATTGCATACGCAATGAGGATGGCATTAAGAAAAAGAAGCAGAAGACGAATAAGAACCTGGAAACTGTTGATCTTGTAGATGTTAAGCTTGGTCAACACTATGAGCTTGTTGTCACAACTTTTACAGGTATGGGTCACATCTAAGTTGCCGTTTACTTGAGTAGCAGTAATAACGGGTTTTTGTTCGTTTTCAGGGCTATACAGATACAGAGTTGGAGACATTCTAATGGTGACAGGATTCCATAACAATGCTCCACAATTCAGATTTGTTCACAGGAGAAACGTGGTTTTGAGCGTTGACACGGACAAAACAAACGAGGAAGACCTTTTAAAGGCAGTGACACAAGCAAAGCTCCTTCTTGAGCCACTGGGTTTGCTTCTAATTGAGTACACGAGCTTTGCGGACACTTGCTCAATCCCAGGTCACTATGTTCTGTTCTGGGAACTTAAAACAAGAGGAAGCAATGAAGCACCGGAGGTGAATCCAATTATAATGGAGCAATGCTGCTTCACTGTTGAACAATCTCTGGATTCCGTGTACAGAAGGTGCAGAAGGAAGGATAAGTCAATTGGACCCCTTGAGATAAGAGTTGTGAAACATGGAACTTTTGATGCTCTCATGGATTTCTGTCTCTCTCAAGGATCGTCAGTTAATCAATACAAAACTCCCAGGTGCATCAAATCCCAGGAAGCATTAAACATATTGGATTCAAGAGTTGTTGGTAAATTTTTCAGCAAGGGAACTCCTTTCTGGGAGCCATTTAAGATGGAAACTCGCTAATTTACTCTCATTAAATTTGCGTCTTTGTTTTGTTTTTGATATTATCATTTTCTAGTCTAGCTCAACCTTTGTCCAAATTAGACTGCTTAGAGGACTCTGTCGCTGCTAGCAAATTGAGAAATATAACATTTTTATTTTCAACCTGAGAAATTTGAGAATGATAATATTGACCGGTTAATGCTTGATGCGATAATGGTTCAACTTGATTGAAAATATGACGTTTATACAAGGGGCAGCAAGCATGTCGACACACACCGCTTGGTTGAATAGGAAACATAAATAATGTAATTAGCCTCGAGTTCAATCAACTACCTTTAATTTAGTGGTAACCAGGCCCTGTGACTACAAACAAAAACAAAAAAAACTTGGGCCTCAAACAAGAACTCAGGAAGTAATTAATGATGTGAGAAAAAAGGTGACTTTTTTTTTTTTTTTTTGCTTTCTCCATCCATTAAATTCAGATGAGGGATCAGATTTGCTTTGAAAGGTGTCATTGCACTATCGCTTTCAAGCACTATCCTTATCGCCAAACAGTTTGAATTGAAGGACATGCTTAAAAAAAGAAAAAAAAGAAAGAGAGTTAATCTTGTGCATTATAAAATTGAATCTTTGGGTTTACCCTGAGTTGCTATGATGATCGAAGAAAAGGCGATCCAAGAACTTATATCGGATCCCAAGCTGAGGATCAAATAATGGAGTTGTGTTAAAGGGAGTGAAACTGAATTAACCTGAAAAGCGAGTTCAAGCTGGAGCGCCCAAATTCAGTTTATAGGTCATATTGTTCCCAAAAATAGGTAAATCTGAAAATTAGGCTTGCTTGAGGAGGAAAATTGTGAAAAAGTCACATTGCCAAAGTACCGAGCGAAAATGATGTAATTTATAGTAGGCCAAAAATTGGCAGGTGGGTATCGTGATTTGGAAATAAGAATATAGAAATGGAAAATAGGGAATAGGTAGATATTTGATATCCACACGTATGTTAGCTACAAAGAAGCAGTCCTTTTTATAGGGAAGCAGGCAAAGGCCAACATGCGGCCACGACTACTGGAAAATTAGGCGAAGATCCATAAACCCTGGACAATGAAATGAGAGCAAACCAAGCAGACAAAAAAAACTGTACAAACAATAGGGAGAAATTTGTATATGGGCACTCAATGACCTTTCGGCATTGTCTCTTGCATTTATGGGGAACATGTGATCTTAACCACCACCAACCCATCAACGCTCTTCTCATCCTCCCTTTTCTTGGGTATCGCTCTTAAATGTGGCTCCACTTTCATTTTAGTCTATTCAACCACTGCAGTATGCTACTAATGCTAGTGAAATAGAAATAATAGTAACAACGACGGTGAAAAAGAAAAAACAGCAGCAAAACCTTAATTACCTATGCTTCGACGATCCAGACAATATATCGGTGACCAGCGCGAAAGACCGAGTACTAATAATATGCGAGGATCAAAAGTTTCAAATTATCAATTAGACAGAGCATTTACTTAATCAAGAAATCACAAGCTTTTTGGAAAAAAGATAAGATACGAGAAGAAGATGCAGACGGATATCCAATTTATTTCTCCCGCGAACTGCAGCAGTGCTAGTTAATAAACTCAGAACCCAATTGCAATTTTCAGATCAATGATTGATAAATATAATTTGATTTTTGATAAAAAAAAAAAAGTGAAAGGGTACATGGTTAAAATCAATGTTGAAAGTGGAGACAGAGGCACACGTGTGTTGGACTGATGTCGGGACGTTTTGGAGAAAAAACAATATCTGCAGCTGTCGTTTTAAATCAAAGACGTGGAAATGGGTGATTACAGCCCCCAACCCTACCCTCTTACTCTTACATATTAGTTTTGGTCACCCAAGGATCAGTGTTTGGGATTGTTTAGGGCGTTGTTGGGGATAAGGTCACGTCCACGGCGAGAGTGAAAGGAGCATGAAGGTGGGTCACTCTTTGTTGTTCCTATTCCTAACCCAGCAGTGAAGCGAGTAGATTGACGTAAACTGAGACAATGAGAACAAATATTACAGTCTAGGCCCTTCTTTTTGTATGGATATGTTATTATTGGTACATGTCATGTACTCTCTCACTCACGCCCTGCAATTGCATTCTTCTTCCTACTTATCGCCTATCACAAACAGAAGCTTTCTTTCTTTTTTTCCTTACTAATTTCTATTCTATACGTCTTTTATATTAATTTCAATTTAGTTTTCCTATGAAAATCTAATAATTAAGTCAAGTCTTTTTATAGATCAGGTTCGTATACCCTATACATTATAATTTATTCTGGGACGAGATTTTAAAAAAAAAAATTCATATTAAAATTAATGAAAAATAAAAGCCAACTTACTCGTAGAAATTACGATATATAGAATTTAAATACGTAATTAACTAGAATAGGTTAAAATTCAACAAATAAAATCTAGAGGAGCAGCTATCATAAAGAAATAACAATTTTCTGAAAAATTGTGGGAGTATAAATATAATTCCCTCGAATTTATTCAAAACCAAATGTTTTCAGTGGGATGGAGTTGATGGAATAGAAATTGAAAAGAACGACAGCTTGTATATAGATTTGCACTTGTAGATATGGTGTGGCCTTTTTGACTTGAAATTTGTTTTGCATTGGACCTGCTTTTAGCCCAGACCATTCATCTGCCCAACTATTCAAAAATACATTAGAAAATTATATAAAATACGCCGATTTTAATTTTAATTTTTAAAAATTTACTATTAATTTTTTATACTTTAAGTACACTTTTTTGTTTCTCATTTTTACATTTCAAAAACACGTCTATGTAGCTTCTCTTTTTTGAAATTTGTCACCGAATTCTGTATCTTTTACTTAATCGGTTATTCATTTTTAATTTATTCTATAAAAATTCTTAAAATTTTATAAATATTAACTAAAAAATCACCGTAACGTGTTATAGCAGATTCTTGGGATGCATATGAGTTGGTTTCTATATTTTGATATGTCTCTTACTTATTTGGATCCATTTTCACCATTTTCTCTCTAAGTTAACATGACTTTTCTTGTAATTAAATGTTGTTGTTAAAACCATATCGATTTTGCCATACAGACCTGTTCAACTTCGACTTAATAGTTGGTTTTATCCAATTCAATGTAAAAACCCATTTTAAAAAAGATGATTGAATTGATTTGAGATA
>CANXYI010423713.1:0-10814 GCA_948208565.1 Hura crepitans | reverse complement strand
CCACACAAGCATATGATAGAGGACTGAAATATGAGTATGTGAACATAGACATACAAGTTAATAATCCTCTAAAATAGTGTGTGAATGTGAACAAGGTCTATAGGTAGTGTCCTTTAGTAATCCAAGAATGTCTGTTTCCTATGGATTTGATAGAGTTACCTTTCCATGAGTTTGATGTGATTTTAGGGATGGATTATTTGTTAAAACATCAGTATATAGTTGATTGTAAACATAAGAAGCTGACCCTCTAAACTACAGAGGGATAGATAGTGATAGTTATGGGTGAGACAAACCTTCTAGATATCTAAATAATTTTATCTTAGCTGTTAAAACAAGGAAACTCATTCTTAAAGGGTGTGAAGCTTACCTAGCACATGTCATTGATACTAGTACTTCCACCCCAATGCTTAAATAGTTCCTGGTAGTTTTGGAGTTTCTTAATGTATTTCTTAATGAGTTGCCAGGGTTACCTCGATAGAGGAATCTTGATTTTGAGATTAAGGTATATCCTGGTACAACTCATGTGTCTATTACCCCTATAGAATGGCACCTAATGAGTTGAAAGAACTAAAGGTGCAGTTGCAAGATCTGTTAGATAAAAGGTTCATTAGACCCAGTATATCACCTTAGAGAGCCCTTATTCTATTTATGAAGAAGAATGATAGGTCTTTTCGATTGTGTATTGATTATAGATAGCTTAATAAAATGATAGTTAAGAATAAGTATCCTCTACCCAAGATAGATAATCTCTTTGTTTAGTTGAGAGGTACATGTGTATTTTCTAAGATTGATTTCAGGTTTAGGTATCACCAATTGATAATAAAGGAAGCAGATGTTCCTAAAACTATTTTTATGACTCAATACGGGCATTATAAGTTCTTAGTTATGCCATTTAGGCTCACTAATACCCCAGTAGCCTTTATGGATTTAATAAATAGAGTATTTCAACCCTACTTAGATCAATTTGTAGTAGTATTCATTGATGACATCTTAGTGTATTCTAAGACCAAAAAAGAACATGAATAACATCTTAAGGTTATGCTATAGACTCTGAGGGAGAAGCAATTATATGCCAAGTTGAGCAAATGTGAGTTCCAGCTAAGTGAAATAGCTTTTTTTGGGACATGTAGTATCAGCAAAAGGTATTAAAGTAGACCCTAACAAGGTTAGAGCAGTGTTAAAATGGGAACCTCTGAGAAATGTGATAGAGATACGGAGCTTTTTGGGTTTAGATGGGTATTATAGAAGATTTGTTAAAGGAATTTCTATGATTATAGCACCTCTAACTAGATTAATTAAAAAGAATGTGAAGTTTGAGTGGGATGCTAGATGTCAAGAAAGTTTTGACAAGCTGAAGAAAATGTTGATTGAAGCTCCTATCCTGATTTAACCTAAATAGGGTAAAGATTTTATTATGTATTGTGATGCTTCACTTAATGGTTTGGGATGTGTGTTAATATAAGATGGAAAAGTGGTAGCTTATACTTCGAGATAGTTGAAACCACATGAGCGCAATTGCCCTACTCATGATTTAGAGTAAGTTGCCATTGTGTTTGGTTTGAAAATTTTGAGGCATTATTTATACGGTGAGAAGTGTTACATTTACACATATCACAAGAGCTTAAAATACCTCCTTACTCAGAGAGTTGAACTTGATACAAAAAAGATGGCTAAAGCTGATTAAAGATTATGACTATTCGATAGACTACCATCTAGGGAAAGTTAATGTGGTAACAGATGCTTTGAGTAGAAAATTCTTGGTAACCTTAAAAGTAATAAATGCTAGACTATAATATATAGAGGAAGATGCCATTTTAGCTGAACTTCAGATGAAACTAGATTTTAGTCAATAGATAAAGGAAGCTCAAATAAAGGATGAATAGTTAAGACAGATTGTGGAAAAGGTTAAAAAGGGGAAGGCAATAGGATTTGAGTTAAGTGAGGATGGATATCTGTATAATCAGGGCAGGTTATGTGTACCTAGTACAAATGACTTAAGATCACAAATATTGAAAGAGGCATATGAAGCTTCTTATTTTATGCACCCTAGTAGTACGAAGATGTATATGGATTTAAAGTCTTAATATTGGTGGTCAGGTATGAAGAGGGATATAGCAAAATATATGGCTAAATGTTTGACATTCAAGTAGGTAAAAGCTCAGCGTCAGGTTCCTTCTAGATTGCTCTATCCTATAGCAATACTAGAATGGAAGTGGGAAAAAGTGACAATAGACTTTGTGATGGGATTGCCTATGACTAGGAATAAGTGTGATGCTACGTAGGTGGTTGTTGACAAATAGACTAAGACAACTCACTTTATTCCACTCAAAATGGATTACTCATTAGAAAGTCTAGCTAAGTTATACATTGATGATATTGTCAAACTTCATGGTGCCTATGGCTATTACTTTAGATAGGGATCCTCACTTCACTTTTAGGCTTTAGAAGAAATTGTATTAGGCATTAGGTACCAAGCTGACTTATAGTATGACTTTCCACCTTCAGAGAGATAGATAATCAGAAAAGGTGATATAGGTACTTAAGGATATGTTGTGTAGCTATGCCATTGAGTTTAAAAGCAACTAGGACCAATACTTGTCTTTAGTTAAATTTACTTACAACAACAATTATCAAGCTAGTTTAGGCATGGCACTTAATAAGGCACTATATGGTAGAAGGTGTAAAACTCCCATGTGCTGGAGTGAAGTTGGGGAGAACAAGAACTTAAGAGTTAAACTGATTAGAGATGTAGAAGAAAAAGTAAAAGTTATCAGGGAGAGATTGAAAGCTATAATTATAATGCCCATGTTTTGAGGCTTCATGAGTAGTGCAACTAGGTCTGGGAAGTGTGCCGGGTCACGTGCATAAAAATTGAGGCAGTGACACTAGTCTTAAACTTTAAGGGGCTTTAATATGATGAAAAAGGCAAATTTTAAAAATTTAGTAAAACCAATAATTCATTTCGGATTATGAGCTACCCTTAGTGTAATTAAAATTTTACAGGTTTAGATTGACCAGGGATGTGCCTGGACAGACTCAAAAAAAGTAGAACTTGAAGCTAAAAAATTCCATTGAGTCCATTGGTGAAAGAATTTTAGAATTCTGAGGTTGTTTGCAAATTCTCATAATTTTTTAGGTTAGCACGCAAATTGAGATAATTTGAAAACTATTATATCAATGGAATTTGATCATGAAAATTTATAAGTAGGTAGAGGGGATTAAAATATGAATTTTAAAATAAACGGAGTAATTTTTTGGAGGTTCATGTGAAATTTGATGAATTTTCAAAGTTTGCCAAAAAATTGAGTCGTGTCGAGGTGGTTCGAGTGGCTGTGGACCCCACCCACAAACTTGCTAGCTAGCTTAGGGCCTTGACAAGTGGCAAGGTGTGTGGACAAGTGGATTTTTCCACTAAATAATAAGCTAAATTTTTTTCTTCTTTTTGGGCTAGAATTGACACTATAATAGCCTTAGAGAGAGATTTTCATCTTTTTCCTTTAGCAAAACTGCAAATTATAGGTTTTTAAGTTCAAGCTAGGAAGTTAGGGAGATGAGGGAAAAAGAATCATGGCAAAAGGAGATCTCAACTGTGAGTTAAAATTCACTAAAGTTTTTTAGACAAAAGCAGTCTAGTAGGGGTACCAAAGGTGAGTTCTTTGCTTTTCTTTTAGTTTTCATGATGAATTCTTGGTTGTAAATGATTCCTTAGGGTGCTTAACATTTGTAAGGGTGTGTGTGACTTTGGTTTAAGGTGAATTAGGGTAAGGAAGAGCTTGAAAGAGAGGGAGAAAGTGTCTATAAGGGCTAGAAACAGAGGTTAGTAGCCTTGAAATAGTGGCAATTTGATCTTTTAGTGACTGAGGTAAGTGAATTCTATCATTCACTTCATGGCCTTGAAATTTTAGTAGCTTCCTTTGAGTCTAGGAATGAATAGAGTATGTAAAATAGCATAGAATCCAAGATGTTTTGTGATATGATTACACGTAGTTCATGAATGGTATGAATTGTATGGTTATTGATGAGAAAAGGGCCATATGGATGCTAAACACTTAGTGACCGAAAGGTGTACATAAGTTAAAGGAATATTGAAATGTGTTTTGGTTACTTGAGTTTTAAATTAATCCTTGTGGTATTGAAAGGAAATGGCATTGTGTGTAAAGACATGGAAGAATGCATGTTTAGTGTGAAATATGGGTATGCCCGAGAGCTTATATATGTGTTTGAATGTGTGTGGCTTGTTTAGTGTAGTCTTAAATGGTATTCAAGTCTAGAAATGCATGCACCTTAGACCTATGATACATGATTAAGTGGCATGGCATGTAATAAGTTGAATAATGCATGAATGCATGGAAGGCTAGGGGCGGCCGAAGCATGTGAAAGGCTTTTGTTACCTTAAATGGCATGAAAGTATAAAAGTATGTATGTAAATGTACTTGTACCATGAATTAATTGATTATGGTGTGTTGAACATCGTGAAAATGCATGAATTAGGCATTTAAATAGTTGTACCCAGAAGCTAACTCATTAAAGATGGCATGAAAAATGAGATGATAAGTGAACCATGTTATGTATAACTAAGCATGAGCATGAATACATGAGTAGCTAAATTATTATTGGCATGAACATAGGTAGTGAATACCTTAAAAATGGCATGAAATCTATTCAAGTAATGACATGAAACATAAGTTGAGAATGACTTGAAACTAGATTAGCAATCATGTATAAAAAGTGGCTTGTAACTTTGCCAATAATGCTTATGCCTTGTAAATGAGAACATGGTCATTTGTTTGCTTTAAGGGCTATAGGTTAAAAATGAATTATGCACCTAAAATTTATGCCTATGATAGCTAGTATGATAAGATTCTTGGAATGGCCTCAAGGCCTAGATTTTGGCCTGGATCATAGCCTAAGTTGTGTTCGGCTTTAGGCTTATGACTGCATGAGATAATGGCTAAAATAGCACTGAAAAAAAAGGTGAATCGGACCTAAAATGCTTAGTAGAAACTTGGCCCCAATGACCTAAAATTGTCTTAGATAACCATTACCTAAATCAATAAATCCTCTGGATAGTAAATGGCCTAGATTTGTGATATATTGATGGAATTAAATCTATCATAATATATGGTAATTATTGGCACTTGAATCCTTAAATATATTTTCTGATAATTCACCTGGTATAGCCTGTTTGTGGCTATACTAGACCGGGCTAAATTTCAACTGAGCTGTAAAAATTATAACTGTCTATTTTTGAGTTTGTAATATTATAAAAATTTAATTAGTAAAGAAATCGACACTAATAAAGGTTAAATGGCCCATTAGTTGGACACCCATCGGATGGGTTGACTAGTCAACTTAGGGATCCTTAACAGCTGCTACACTATCTATTTTTCAGATAGGGCCGGTATAGCGGCGTAGGTCCCCACTGGCGCCACTGTACTAGTTTGTTGGATAGACAACTTTATACTCTTGCCACCTATTGCTAGATTTGATATTGCTAATGTAGTGGTCTAGGTCCCTGCGGGCCACTGCACTAGTCTATTGGGCAAACCAGTTTGCTAGGCAGACACAGCCACTTCATCATTAATCATTTATATGATGTTGGTCCAGTGGTGTAGGTCCTTAAGGGCCACTGCACTAGTTTGTTGGACATACCAGTCTACTAGGCAAACAAATCCTTGTTATTTGCACCTTAGGTGACAAAATTCAGTTGAGCTGATGCAGTGGCACAGGACCAAAGTGGGGACCACTGCACCAATTTATTTTTCCCTTTAGATCCATTATCTGTTAGGGTTGTCCTTTGAGTTGGGCTAGCTAAATTAATTAAATAAGCTTAATAAATTGCATATGAGTATGAAACATAAGATAGGGGCATGTTAGTAATATTTCCCTGATAATGAATAAAGGGTTAAAATGGTATAATTTGTGCATCAAATAAGTAATAATAACCAAACACATAAATTATATGGCTTGTAATAAGTAATTAGATAATTAAAGACAAAAACATCTTAGGGGTAAAATGGTAATTTTTGTATGCTAGTTTATGTTATTGAACTCGGATATTAGTATGAGACAAGAATAGAAATATAATGCATGGGTTAACTATTGGACATGTTTTTAATGACTGAATTCACCATTGAGTATTTTTATACTCAGCGTACCTGTTTCGGTTCATAGGTATTAAGATCAAGGATGTCGACTCGTAAAGTGTGCAGTGGAGTTCAGAGGTTATTTTTTAAAAGATTAATCATGTATAGATATATGGTTTTTGCACTCTATGTACTTAGGTAGGGAAAATTGGTGTGATGTATATAAGAGACATAGAGTAGTATTTGTTTATAATAGACTATGTTCTAATTAATCATGTGATGGTTTCTTTTATGTATATGTGATTTGTGATGATGCTTGTGAACTTGAGGCTCTTTGTGTTATTATTGTGGCCTGAGGCCTATGATTGTTGTGTGATAGATAATGTGGATAACATGATATCTTAGAGACCAAAAGGGTCCAAGAGATGCAATGTATGATATAAAAGTGTTTACAAGTAGAAGTGAATTCTGGGATAGTGACCCAGGCAATCGTTGTGCTGTCAAATTTTTAGGACATACCAGATTGTGTTAAATTCCTTCTGTAATAGCTTGAACATGATAAAATGAACTTAAATGGACTATAAGAACTAACCAGACTGAATTTAGAGTCAAACAAGATTGCCTAGTGTAGTATAAGTAAAAGTTAAACAAATGATTGTGAGAGAAGTGAGATGGGTGACCTGGTGGGAAGTGCACTGCTTATTAGGTTTCTTCGGGAATCTAGTAAGGGGTGTCACATTTTGTGGTATCAGAGCATAAGTAATAATTCCTAGGCTAAGTACATGAACGCAAATGTCTAAGTTTCAATTCCTCTGAACTATTATGATGTCCAAGGTAGATAAGAAAGTCTTCTATTATAAAGATATGATTAGTCGAGTTACCTGAAGGAGGGACCAAAGAACCAATTAATTTTGTAACTACAGTTATACAAGGAGCAGGTTTTGTACTAGCACCTAAATCCAGTAATGTTGCACAGCAGCTAGAGTCATAAGTGACTGACTAACAATAGGTAGGAGTAATCCTTGTCATGAAAGGATCTTTCTAGATTCGTAAAGTATGCTGAAGAGATTATTTTCATTGATATGTAGAGAATGTAAGAGATTCCTGGCAAGACTGAAGGTAGGGTCAAAGATGCAGACAACTAAATCTTAGAAAGAGAGATTTTGCAGCACCAGTACTAGTTGCATGTGACATGGAAGAAATGGTACTAGAAAAGAGAGACCTCTTTTAGAGAAAGAGGCAGTGCACTATGAGATAGTCCAGTGCAGGGGCAGGAGGTAAAATAAGGAGAGAGGGTCAGTTATAGGCATAGTCTCAGCCTAGGTCCCAATATCAGATAGCGTGCTAGGGGCAGAGATAGATATAGGCCCAGAGGTCGGGGCAGGCTTCTACTGGTAGACCTCGATTGCCTTCTCAAGTCGATAGTACTCCTTGTGTAGAGGGTAATAAGAGTGGACCTCTAATGTGTGTCACTTGTTAGAAGAGGCACTGGAGGCAATGCAAAGAAGGCAAAAGAGGAGAATGTCTCCATTGTGGTGTTAAAAACCACTATAGAAGAGAGTGTCCTCAGGGACAGGTAGAGGGTGCTCAGATACGGACATCTAATGTTGCACCCCAGAGCAGGGGTCAAGGGCAACCCAAAAGAGAACAATCTAGTGCTAGTCAGGATACTAGAATTAAGGCTTGTGCTTCAACCAAGGAGTGTGCTGTGAAAGCTAAAGAAGAGGCTACAGCACTAGAGGTTATAACTGGTATTTTGTTTATCTAATGTTCCAATCTTGGCTTTGATAAACCTCAATACCCTCCTATGTATATCTTGGATAAGTATAGAATAAGCAGTTGTAGCCTGAGCATATTGATGTAGACATTGGCATTAGCAACCCTATGGGGCAGTGTGTGATTGTGAATAGAGTGCCTAGGAGATGGCTTCTAGTGATTTAGGGGCATAGATTGTTGCTGCTTTGATTGGGTTGCACTTTAATGAATTGATGTAATCCCTGAATGGATTAGCTTTTTAAGTATCAGACTATGATTGATTGTGAACATAAAAAGTTGACCCTCTAGACTATAAAGGGACTGATAGTGACAATGGATGGTGAGAGGAATCTTCTGAACAATCTTATCTTTGTTAGTAGAATAAAAAAAAACTCCTTCAGAAGGAATGAAGCATATTTGACCTATGCTACTAATCTGAATGCTTTTAACTCTAATCTGGCATATATTCCAGTTGTATCTGAGTTTTTTGATGTATTCCTAATAAGCTACCAAGCTTACTACCTCAAAGGGAACTGGATTTTGAAATAGAGGTGTATCCTGGTACTACTCCAGTACTTATTATTCTTTATAGAATGGCACCTACTGAATTAAAAGGACTGAAGGTACAGCTATAAAAATTGTTGGATAAGGGTTTATTTTACCCAGTGTATTTCTTTGAGGAGTGCATGTATTGTTTATTAAAGAAGAAAGGCGGGTCGCTCAAGTTATGTATTGCTCTATAGGTAGCTAAACAGAGCAATTGTGAAGAATAAGTATCCCTTACTAGGATGGATGATCTTTTTAATCAGTTAAGAGGGGCTGGTATATTTTCTAAAATTGACCTAAGATCTCAATACTATTGGCTAAAAATTAAGTTGATGTTCCTAAAACTGCTTTCAAAACCCGATGTGAGCATTCTGAGTTCTTAGTGATGCCATTAGGATGCACCAATACCTCAGCAACTTTTATGGAACTCAATGAATAGAACTTTTTAATTTTATGTAGATAAGTGGTGGTGATGTTCATAAATGGTAGTCTGATGTACTCTAGAAACAAGGAAGAGTATGAATAGCACCTGAGTAAAGTTTCTTCTCTGGGCCATATAGTTCCAGCAGAGGGAATCAAAGTTGATCTTAATAAGGTAAATGCAGTGCTAGAATAGGAACCACCTAGAAATGTAACTAAAATAAGGAATTTTCTGAGTTTAACTAGATATTACAAGAAATCAGTAAGAGGGTTTTCATTATTGCCACTCCTTTAACTAGACTGGTTAGAAAGAATGTGAAATTTGATTGGAATGATAAGTGTCAAGCCAATTTTGAGCAATTGAAGAAGATGCTGATAGAAACTCCTACCCTAATTCAACTTGAACAGGGTAAGGACTTTATAGTATATGGTAATGCTTCACTAAATGGCTTGAGATGTGTGTTAATGCAGAATGGAAAGATAGTAACTTATGCTTCAAGATAATTGAAGCCACATGAGTTGAATTATCTTACCTATGATTTGGGGCTAGCTGC
The DNA here is from genome assembly GCA_948208565.1 of Hura crepitans. Classification (NCBI taxonomy): domain Eukaryota; kingdom Viridiplantae; phylum Streptophyta; class Magnoliopsida; order Malpighiales; family Euphorbiaceae; genus Hura; species Hura crepitans. The sequence continues at coordinate 1,453 of CANXYI010423713.1, read as the reverse complement.
TATTGTGTTTGTTTTGAAAATATGAAAACACTAACTGCATGAAGAGAAATGCTACATATGTATAGCTCATAAGATTTTAAAATATCTTTTTACTCAAGAAGAGCTAAATCTGAGGTAAAGAAGTTCGTTAGAGCTGATCTAGGATCATGATGGCCTAATTGACTAGCCACCAGTGAAAGCTAAGATGATGGTAGATGCTAGGAGCAAAAAATTTGTGAGGACCCTGAAAGGCATGAATGATTTTTGCAGTACATTTCAGGAGATGTTGTGCTAGCTAGGTCATGGATAAAGTCAAATTATTAACAACAAATCAAGGAAAAATAGAAGGAAAAGGAATAGTTGGTTCAAATGGCAAATAGGGTTAAAAAGGGGAAGACCATAGGGTCTAATTTGACAGAGGGTGGATAGTTGTATTATTAGAACAAATCATGCATACCTCGTACAGATGACCTGGGGTTGCAGATACTTAAGGAGACACATGAGGCTCCTTGTTTTATGCATCCAAGGAGGAAGATCTGAACTTGAAATTTTATTATTGATGGCCTGGTATGAAAAAAGATATGGCAAAATATGATGCCAAGCATTTGACATGCCAGCAAGTGGAAGCTGAGCATGAGGTTCCCTCTAGATTGTTGCATCCTACAATAATACTAGAGTGGAAAGGAGAAAAGTTGACCATAGATTTTGTGATGAGTTTGCCTTTGATTAGAGGTAAATGCAACGCTGCATGGGTAATTACTAACAGATTGACAAAGAAAGTTCAAGTTACTCGGTCGAGACAAATTAGTCCCTAGAAAGGTTTGCTAAGTTGTGAGTGGATGAGATAGTCAAATTTCATGGTGTGCCAGTGGCTATCTTTTTTGATAGGGATCTTCATTTTACTTTCAGATTTTGGAAGAAGTTGCAGCTAGCTTTAGACACTAGACTGATCTATAACATAGCTTTTTCATCCTCAAACTGATAGAAAATCAGAGAGGGTGATATGGATATTTGAAGATATGTTGTAAGATTGTGCTATTAAGCTTATAGGTAACTGGGATTCGAACTTGTTTTTGGCAGAAGTTGCCCGTGGTGATAGTTACCAGTCTAATCTAGGGATAATCCCATATAAGGCATTATATGGTAGACAATACAGGACTCTTTCGTGTTGGAGTGAAGCCGGAAAGAGAAAAATCTCCAAGGTAGATTTAATTAAAGAGGCTTAAGAAAAAGTGAAGTTAATCAGATAAAAGGCTAATGGCATCTATGATTAGATACGAATTATATGCTGACTTAAAACAAAGAGATACTGAATATATAGTTGGGGAAAAAGTGATCCTGAAGGTTTCTCTAGAGAGAAGGGTACGAAGGTCCAGGAAAAAAGGGAAATTGAGTCCCAAGTTCATAGAACCCTATGAGATTATAGATAAGGTAAGACCTCAAGCATATAGGCCAACACTACCACTTGAGCTAC
>CANXYI010423650.1:0-21407 GCA_948208565.1 Hura crepitans | reverse complement strand
TGGTATGTTAGGGATGGCATTATAGGTATATGTGGTGACTTTAGTGAAACAAAGCTTTTGTTTGTGTGTGCTTGGTATGGCCGAGGCATGTACAAGGTTGGCTATGGCTTGGTTTTACTATTTGCACATGGTATGTATATGTATGCTTAAATGATGCCATTGTATGTGTGCATTTGATTAAATATGAAGAAAAGCATGTAGATGGCTATTGACGAGTATTAGCCGAGAGGCATGTGTGGTAAATTTTGCAAAATAGGCATGTTATGGCATGACATAATTGGCATGAATTGTGTAATGTGCACTTTGCATGAGATATGTAAACATGTATGAGTAACAAGACATGAAAATGAATAAATGTTGGTATGGCAATTAAGGTTGGAAAGTAGTTAAAAAAAAGACTTGAAAATGGCCTAAAATGGTATAGTGGAATTGACCTTAAAATGGACCTAAATTGGTATGTAATTGGAACCTTAAGTTTAGACATTTTGTGAGTTTTATATGACATGAATTTGAAGCCTCATTCAAGGTCATTTGGTACATATAATTTGAGGTGGCATTATTCCTATGATCATGAATGAAAATGGTGCAATTGGCATAGGAAAATGGCATGAAAAAGACCCATTTTGGACCTATAATGGCATATGCAAAATATAAAAATGAGCTATAATTCTCTATTAAAATGACCTAAAAACTTATGCATTATGTATAGTTTTGAACATTGACATAATTGGGTTTAAAATAATGGCTTACACTAGAATTAATGTGAACTTAATTATTCCTAAGAAGTAACCTAAAATGATTTAGAAAAATAGACCTTTTATTATCCGATAAGACAAAAAGTGACATGTAACTATCGAGGTCAAATTTTGACTGTCAAAACAAGTTTATAACTATCTATTTTTCACTTTTAAATATTATTATATGATGATCAGTACATAAATGGACATAAAATAAGGTCAGATGCCTATTAATTAGACACCTACTAAATTGATTGACTGGTCAACTTAGGGATTAGTAGCTACTAGATAATTGTTGTGACTTTTTTGGATATTAGGAGGTTTACAAATTGATCCCTACTATCCTTTAAAAGTGTTTGATTTTGATGATTATCTGGATATTGGGAGGTCTACAGACTAATCCCTACTATCCACTGGAGTTCTTGTTGTGATCTTCTGGATATTGAGAGGTCTATGATGCTAATCCCTACTATCAATAATGTGATTAGTGGTTAATTTGTTTGAGATATTGGGAGGTCTATGGACTAATTCATGCTATCTCTTATCTCTTATTAGGAGGTTCAAGTGAACTGATTCCTACTATCAGACTAGGCTAATGCAGCAGTCGAGGTCTAAAATGTGGGCCACTACACAACTTTTTAGTTCCCCCTTAGTCTAGTGTCTTAGATGTAGTCTATGTAGTCAAACCTATTAAATTAAATTGAATTAATATATAGACCTGATTGATGGAAATTTACTGTATAATTAAATGAAATTATCATAGTGGCATTATGGTAATTATTGGGAAAATGTGGCAAGTCACCTAAATTGCATAAATTAACTAATATACCATCCACACACTGCATATTAATTGTCATATTGTTATTATATGTGAACCATGGAATGTAACATGTTTTAAATATCTTAAATTGAAAACTAAGTTTTATACTCAGTGTATTAGTGTTTTGGTGTGCATGTTGCAAAGGTAAGCAGTCCAACCTCGGAGATTGTGTAGTGTAACAGCACAGATTTTCAAAGGTATATAGAGTCCTTTTCTTTTTTTATTAAGTTAGCACTCATGTAAACATTGTAGGTTATGGATTTAGAATGCTTTGAGGCTGCTTATGTCTATATATAAAAAGGATGGGTGTGATGTATATAAACAAGTGGTTCTTCTGAATGGCTTGCTTTTATAATTTTTGATAACTGTGGGCCTAAGGCTGTATATGATTCTAATGTGTTTATTGATGTGTGATAATGTTGACTAAGGGACCAAAAGGGTCCAAAATGAGGTAGAATGATACTACTATTGTTAGAAGTGCTTTTACAAGTGAAAAAATTTTGGTATGTCAGCCGAGTAGTCGTTGTGCTACCTAATTTTCTATAACATGTAGTATATTTGTAAAATATGTTTTCTAAGTTTGTTATACCACATATGAACTTTTTTAAGTGTTAGATTGAAAACTTAAGTAATATATGATAAGTTTTAAAATTGGCTATAAGAGTTAAGAAGTGCACTTCTGGAGTAATTTCAAGATAGGTGACCTAGAAGGAAGTGCATCACCTATCGGATTTCTTAGGCTGTCTAGTAGGGGGTGTCACAAGGTATAACTGCCATAGGGAAATAGGGTAAGTATGGTATTTCATGGTAGATAATGTGCATGATTAGCATGATGTCATGAGCATGTGATGCATGGCATGAAGTATGTGTAATATTAAATGGAAATATGTCATGCAAAATGGTAAGCTTGATTTCAAAAATGAGACTATGAATTAGACTATAAAATGGCTTGGAAATGGACTTTTAAAACATAGGCAAAAGTGACTTAAAATAGCTAGACTTGACTTGTTATTTGTATCATTTGTATAATGAAATGGAATGTGGCATTTTGGGCCAATATGAATGGCATTATGAGATATATAATGTGAGATGATAGATAGCTTATAATGGCATGCTGTTTTGGCACAAAATGGTGCCAATGTATAATGGCTACGGGCTAGTAATAATATACAAAAATGGGAAAAGTGATATATAACTGTACTATTAAATTGACTAGTTAGAAAGTTACCTATAAATGGTACTTGAACTTCATATGACTGGACTTACATTTATGGCATGAATTAGACTTAAAATAAACTTATAAATGCCTAGTAAAAAGACATAAAACTATTGTTCGAGAATGACCTATAACTATCCGGTAGGACCAAAATGGACCCGTAATTGTTTGGGTCAAAATTTGATTGTGGAAATAAATTCATAACTAACTATTAGTGGATTCTAAATATTATAAAATGATGATTAGTAAGTAAATGGACATGAAATAAGGACAAATTGCCTATTAGTTAGACACCCACTAGATAACTTGATCGATCAACTAAGGATTAACATTTACTAGATATTTGTTGTTGATTTGTTTAGGATTTTGGGTGGTCTTCAAACTTATCCCTACTATCTGCTAAAGTTGTTTGCTAATGATTACTTAGATATTAGAAGGTCCATAGACTAATTCCTATTACCTATAGAGTTACTTGCTATTGATTTGTTTGGGATATTAGGAGGTCAACGGATTGATCCCTACTATTCTTTACCTAGTATTAGATGGTTTAGGTTAACTAATCCCTACGATTAGACTGGGTCGGTGCAGTGGTCAGGGTCCAGAATATAGTCCACTGCACAAATTTTCAGTTCCCTCTTAGTTCAGTGCCTTTAAGTGTAGTCTATCTAGTTGATCCTATTAAATTAAATTAAAGTATAGACTAAGTTTGATGTCCAATCATAGAATGATTAAATTGATAGAAAATACTACAAGGGTTATAACTGTAATTAAATAACTTGGGAGATTGAGTATTGGAATTAATGTAACTTGTATGAATTTATTTCCTATATTGTATTTATACACTTATAGCATGTTGCTACATGTGAGTGCCTATATGTGACATGTTTTTAATACATTAAATTCACCATTGAGTTTTATACTTAGTGTACTAGTGTTTTGGTGCACAGGTTATAGAGATAAGCAGTCCAACCTAGAGGATTATGCAATGTAGCAGCATATATAGTGAAGGGTGTATAGATGTGTTTTCTTTTTATAGGTTATTAGGCACCTATGGAAACACTATCGGTTAGGGTTCAGTAGGTTTAAAAGCTACTTGTGTCTGCATAGATAAGTGTATTTGTGATGTATATAAACCGGCCGTTTATCTAAATATTTTATTTATATGGTTTTTGATGAATTTGGGCCTGAGGCCCTATGTGGTATGTTAGTGTATGTTAATATGTGATAATGTTACTGAGTGGACCTAAAAGGGTCCTAAAAGAGATAGATAGATAATAATGGTATTAGAAGTGCTTTTACAGGTGGAAAAAAATTTTAGAATGTCACCCGGGTAGCTGTTGTGCTACCTAATTTTTTGTAAACATATAATGTGTCTATTATACCCTAAATAAGAATAGTTAAGGGATCGACTAATAAGTTAAGCAATTATCGGATCAAATAATAAATAATATATAAGTGTTAAAGAGTGCAGACCTGGAGCAATTTCAAGATGAATGACTTAGTAGGAAATGCATCGCCTATTAGTTTTCTTCAAGAATTTGGTAAAGGGTGTCACATTAGGTGTTATCAGAGCTTAGGTTATATGTTCCTAGATGTTTTATGTGAGTCCCAATGTCTAGGGTTGGTTTTTTCTTTAACTGCTATAGTATAAAGAGGCTGATAGGTCTTATTTCTTTTATAATTAATCTAGATGAGTGATCAAATATCAGAAGATCGAGGAGAAGAAGTGGCTAGTTATGCTTCTATAATAGTTCAAGGGGCAGTTAGCAATGTAGCCATACTAGAACCTAGTGATGGAGCACAGCAGCATCAACCATAAGTATAGCTATAGACATAAGAATCCCCAACATTAATATAACAGATAGTGGATCCGCTTAAACATACTACAATTGTTGTTCCACCTAGTCCATTAAGCCCAATGCCTTCACTACAACCAGCTCCTTCACAAAAGGCCCCTTTAAAGAGGCTTAAAAAGATGGGAGTTACATACTTTTTGGGTACAAAGAAGGATGATACAACTTGAGTAGGTAGTAGTTAGAAAAAACCTTTAGAATTCTAGAACAATTGAAGTGTACAGAAGAAGAGAGCATGAAGTGTACAACTTTTCTTCTTCAAGAAGGGGCTTTTCATTGGCAGGATACTATTAAGAAGAGGAAAGTAGTAACAAATCTCACTTGGAAGTTTTTCTTAATAGACTTTAGAAAAAGAGACATTCCAAAATCATACAAAGATAGGAAGAGACAAGAGTTTTTAGATCTAAAATCGGGTAAGAGAACAGTATCAAAGTATGGAAAGGATTTCACTAGATTGATAAGATATGTTGAGGAGTTTATTCCTAATGAGGAGGAGAAATGTAATAGGCTTTTGAATAGGTTGAATGTGGAACTGGGAATACAAATAGCTAACTCTAAGGTTATAGATTTTGCAGTATTAGTAGCATTAGAATATGACATGGAAGATATGGTGCAGGAGAAGAGGGATTTCTTTCAATGGAAGAGATAGTTCATTGTTAGGCAGTCTAGTTCAGTCCCAAGTGAAATTAAGAGATGAAGATAGACACAATCTTAATCTCAATTAATGCACTAGGCATAGAGGTAGACTCAATTTTAGAGGTTTGCGTAGGCTTTTATAGTTAGGCCTCAACCACCCTCACGAGCCTTTAGTGCTCTAATGCCAGCAACTACTGGAAATGTACCCTTAACTTGTGGCCTTTGTAAGAGAAGACATTGTGGTCAGTGTTGGCAAACTAGAAGAGAAGAGTGTTTCACTTATGGTACCAAGGATCATTACTAGATAGAGTGTCCCCATAGACAAAGAGGGTGATCATACATAGGCATTTATAGCAACACCTTAATGAAGAGGACATAGATAGGGCAGAAGGAATTAGCCTAGTGCTAGTCAAGGAACAAGGTAAAAAGCTCATGCACCAATGAGGTAATATGTTATCATGGCCTGTGAAAAAGTAGTAGCCCTAGATGTCATTACTAGTACATTTCACTTATTTGATGTTTTAGTTTTGGCATTGACAAACCTAGGATCTACACATTCTTATGTATCCACTACATAAGAACATGATAGAGCATTGAAACCTAAGCATGTAAATATAGACATTCAAGTTAGTAATTCTATAGGGTAGAATGTGACTGTGAACTGGGTGTATAGACATTACTCCTTATTGATCCAAGAACATTTGTTTCCAATTGATTTAATTGAGTTACCCTTCCATGAATTTGATGTGATCTTAGGAATGGATTGGTTATCTAAATATCGGGTTATAGTGGATTTTAAAGATAAGAAGCTAACCCTTTAGAATGGAGAGGGATAGGAAATGATAGTTGTTGGTGATAAAAGCCTCCTAGGTAATCTCATCTCAGTTGTAATAGCAAGGAAACTCATCTGTAAGGGGTGTGAAGCCTACCTAGCACATGTCATTGACACCAATACTTCCACTTTAAACTTTGAATAGATTCCAATAGTTTTTGAATTCCCTAATGTGTTTCCTGATGAGTTGCTAGGGTTTCCTCCATAGAGAGAGTTTGATTTTGAGATTAAGGTATATCTTGGTACATCCCCTTTATCATTACTCCTTATAAAATGGCACCTACTGAGTTGAATGAACTAAAAGTGTAGTTACAAGATCTATTAGACAAGGGGTTTATCAGACCCAGTACTTCACCTTAGGGAGCCCCTATTGCGTTTGTGAAAAAAAAGATAGGTCACTCTAGTTATTTATTAATTATAAACAACTTAATAATGTGATAGTGAAAAGTAAATATCCTTTGCCTAGAATAGATGATCTTTTTGACAAGTTAAGTGGTGCAGGTGTATTTTCTAAGATTGATTTAAGATTTAGGTATCATCAGTTGAGAATTAAGGAAGTTGATATTCCTAAAACTACTTTCAGAACTCAATATAGGCATTATGAGTTCTTAATGATGCCATTTGGGCTCACTGATGCCCCAATAGCTTTTATAGACCTAATCAATAGAGTATTCCAACCATAAATGTATCAGTTTGTTGTGGTATTCATTGATGATATCCTAATGTATTCTAATATTAGAGAAGATCATGAACATCATCTCAAGGTTGTATTATAGACTCTGAAGGAGAAATAGTCATATGCTAAGTTGAGCAAATATGAATTCTGGCTTAATGAAGTTGCTTTTTTTAAGACATGTAGTATTAGCAGAGGGTTTCAAGGTAGAACCCAGCAAGGTCAGGGCAGTATTAGAATGGGAACCCAAGGAATGTGATAGAGATACGGAGTTTTCTTGGTTTAGCTGGGTATTATAGAAGGTTTGGGAAAGGATTTTCTATGATTGCAACACCTATGACAAGACTGATTGGAAAGAATGAGAAATTTGAGTGGGATGCAAAATGTCAAGAAAGTTTTGACAATCTAAAGAAGATGCTAATAGAAGCTCTTATCCTGATTCAACCTGAATAGGGTAAGAACTTTGTTATGTATAGTGACGCCTCACTTGATAGATTAGGTTGTGTTTTTTTGTAAGAAGGAAAAGTTATAGCATATGCTTTGAGATAGTTAAAATCACATGAGAGAAACTATCCTACTCATGACTTAGAGTTAGTTGCCATTGTTTTTGCTTTGAAAATTTGGAGGCATTACATGTATGGTGAGAAATGTTATATCTATATAGATTATAAAAGTCTAAAATACCTCCTTACTTAAAGAGAGTTGAACCTGAGGCAGAAAAGGTGGTTAGAATTGATTAAAATTATAATTATCTGATAGAATATCATCCAAGGAAAGCTAATGTGGTGGCAGATGCTCTGAGCAAGAAGTTTATGGTAACCTTGAAAGCTATGAATGCCAAACTACAATACACAGGGGAAGATGCTATTTTTGCTATACATCATATCAAACTAGATTTTAGACAACAGATAAAGGAGACACAGGATAAGGATAAGCAACTAGTATAGATTATGGGTAAAGTTAAAAAGGGCAAGGCAATAAGATTTGAACTTAGTGAAGATAGATATCTTTATTACTAGGACAAGTTGTGTGTGCCTAGTACAAATGACCTGAGGTTATAAATATTGAAGGAGGCATTTGAAGCTCCTTAATCTATGCACCCTAGGAGTATAAAGATGTACTTAGATTTGAAGTCTCAATACTGGTGGTCAGGTATGAAGAGGGATACAACAAAGTATATTGCTAGATGTCTAACATGCTAGCAAATAAAAGCTAAATATCAAGTTCCTTCTAGATTATTGCATCCTAGAGTAATACCAGAATGGAAGTGGAAAAGGTTAAAATGGAATTTGTAATAAGACTACCTATGTCCAGGAATAAATGTGATGCTATGTGGGGAATAGTAGATAGACTAACTAAGATAACACACTTTATCCCTGTAAGAATGGATTATTCTCTAGAGAAACTGGCTAGATTGTACATAGATGAGATCACGAGACTCCATGGTGTACCAATGGCCATTATTTCAGATAAAAACCCTTGATTCACTACCAAGTTTTTGAGGAAATTACATCAAGCATTAGGCACCAAACTAACTTATAGTACAACCTTTAAATGGATTGTCGGAGAGGGTGATACAAGTGTTAGAAGATATGCTACATAGCTATGCCATAGAATTTGAAGGCAACTAGGACAAATACTTGTCCTTAGCTGAATTTGCATATAATAATAGTTATCGAGCTAGTTTGGGCATGGCACCTTATGAGGCACTATATGGTTAAAGATGTAAAGCTCTTTTATGCTAGAATGAAGTTAGGGAGAACAAGATTTTAGGGGTTGACCTAATCAGAGATGTAGAGGAAAAAGTTAAGATTATTAAAGGAAGGTTGAAAGCTACAATTGACTGATAAAAGTCTTATGCTGACCTGAAATAGAGGGTTATTGAATATGCAATGGGGTGATAGAGTGTTTTTAAAGGTATCTCCATGGAAAAAAGTACTTTAATTTTGACAAAAGAGGAACTGAGTCCTAGATTCATTAGGCCGTATGAAATTACAGAAAGAGTAGGACCACTAGCATACAGACTAGCCTTACCATCTAAGCTACAATAGATTTGTAATGTGCTTTCATGTTTCAATACCTAGAAGATACATATAAGATCCTTCCCATATAGTTCCAATGATAGACATTGAGGTACAACTAGATCTGAGCTACAATGAAGAACCAATACAGATCCTAGCTCGAGAAGTGAAGCAATTGAGGAATAAAACCATTCCACTGGTCAAAGTATTCTAAAAGAATCATAGTACAGAAGAGGCCATGTGGGAACCGGAGGAGTAGATAAGAAGTCAATATCTATATTTATTTACTCCGGTTAATTTTAGGGACAAAATTTCTTAAAAGGGGAAGAATTATAATGCCCGTAAGTTAAAGCTTCATGAATAGTACCTCCGAGGCTCGAAAAGTATGCTCGGAGTGTCGGGTCACCTTTACGAGGCCTGAGGTGGGGTGTACTAGTCATGAAACTTTAAGGGGGGCTTGAAAATGATGAAAATGACTTAATTTAAAATTTAACAGAACCAATAAATTATTTTAGGTCAAAATCTAGTGGGTCATAGGCTCATATAGACTTGGGTCAAAAATGACTCGAGATGTGCCTATACAAACCGGAAAATACCATACCTTAAAGGTCAAAAATTCCCCTAAGGCCATTGGTGAAAGAATTTTAAAATTTTAAGATTGTTTAATATTTTTCCTTAATTTCAAGATTTTCAAGTAAATCAAGGAAACTTGTTAATTATCCTACCAAAAATTTTGACCCGAGATTTTATGAGGCCTTAAATAAGCCAAATCAAGGATTTTTAAAACTAATGTGACATTTTTTTGATGTCCGAGTGAATTTTAAAAATTTTCCAAAGTTTCAGTCGAAATTGGGCTTTTTTGGGAAACTCAAGTGACTCGTGTCACTACCGAAGCCACCCAACCATACTATATAAGGGCTATAATGCCACATAGGCATCCATTTGGCAAAGTCCACTCACCCACCTCACTTTCTTCTCTATTTTTCTTCTCTCCCCTTGATGCCTCTCTTTATTTCTCTCCTCTATTTCCATGGCTTCCCAAGCTTAATCCAACCCTAAATTGTCACCAAAAATTCCATTAATGAGTCAAAATTTGATTTTTGAATGTTTGAGAGGCTATAAGCAAGCCTAGAGTTCAAGAAAATTCAAGAAATACAAAGTGTACTTAAGAAAGGGGTGTGTAAATGGTTTTCTCCTCTTTTTATTTTATTTCCTAATGGATTTTCATCATTCTAAGGGTGCCTATATTCATAGATTTTCGTTTATAAGTCTATGGAATTTTTTATGATTTTTCTAAGCCATGGATAGGTGTATATAGGCTAAGGAGGAATTGATGCTCAACAAAGGAATTAGGAGTGCTTAAGTTAGGTAAGACTCTAATTTAAGTGTAAGTATGTGAATTTAATGTATTTAAAGCATGCTATGTTCATTTCACGTGTAGTTGTGTGGAAATGTTCCATGGAAATTATGGTTATGATGGGTAATGTCGGGATAATTATGAACTAAGCCTATTTTGATGTTAATTCCATGATAAGTGAGTGACTTGTAGGGTGTTTTGATGGAAGAAATGCGTGGATAGGTATGGCCTCTCTTTGGTCAAGAGGTTGTGTGTGGGTGTAAGGGGTGTTAAGGCATGTCTTTATATGGTTTATAATTGTATATGATGTGTATGTTATGGATTTAATGGCTTGTGTATGCATATGGTAAAGAAAGGCATAGTCATGGTTATGTATTTAATGTGGCCGAGAGGTATGAGTTGGGTTTGTGGAATGTATGTTGTGTATATGAAGTGTGAATCATGATAAAAATTAGGTGTTGGCATATGAATGTGTATAGGTGGTGAATTTGGTGAAATATTGCATATATAGGTGTATGATATGTGTGACTGAGGCATGTGTATGTGTGTTATGGCATGGTATATGTGGCCAAGGCATGTATAGGTTGTGTAATGGCATGGCATGCATGACATAAGGTATATACATGTATACATATGCTAGAATGATAATATATGACATGTATGTGTGACAACTAATGGAAAAATTCATGTATATGGCTATAAAACATGTATGGCTGAGAGGTATATGTGACAAGGGGAAATATGGTAAGTATGCTATGTCATGGTAGGTAACGTGCATGATTAGCATGATGTCATTAGTTGTGATACATGGCATAAAGTTGGCATGAAGTATGTGCAATGTTGAATGGAAATATGGCATGTAAGATGCTAAGCTTGGTTTAAAAAATGTGACTAAGAATTAAGTGTAAAATGGCTTGGAAATGGACTTGTAAAACATAGGCAAAAGTGACCTAAAATAGCCAAAACTTGATGTAACACCGGAAAGTTCAAGTCTTGTAAACAGTACCGGACAGGCCCGGATGATGTTCCCTGTGGTGCAAGTCATCATTCTGAGTCCGATGACAAGTATATTGGTCATAAAAATTTGATAGGCCTGAAACTAGGGAAAACGAATTAATTAAAAATTTTAACAGAACCAATAATTCAAATTAGGATATAAACTACTGTTTTCGGAGATAAAATTACTTTGGGTCGGGACAGCCCTAAGACCCGAGAATGTGCCCCGATGCTCTCAAAAATGTCATACCATAAACCTCAAAAATTCCACTGATTATGATAGTGGTGGAATTATAATTTTCTGAGGTCAACTGGTATTTTTTCGGAATATTTTATTCTGGCCGTAAATAGTGCCAAAAAGACAATAATGGAAATTTGACCTGAAATTTTGTATGGACATTAGTCTCACTCATTGAGGAATTTTAGAACTTGAATGAGAATTTTTGGAGAACTAGGGAATATTTTATGAATTTTTGAAATTTAAACCCGATCTATGGTGAATAGTGATTTTTGTTACTGAAGGAATTTTGGGCCGAAATTTTGCAAGGGCCTTATTGACTATAATTTAGGATTTTAGGGACTAAAATAGGAATTGTTAGGGACATGTGGAATATTTTTTGAATTTTTGCCCTAAAAAGTGACATAAAATGCACAAAAATTGGTTTAAGGGCCATTTGGACCAATTAAATTGATCCAACCCAACCTATACTTCAAATTTTAAGTGTGTAGTGGTTCAACCATTGGCAAAACCCCTTCTTCCACCCATAAACCTCAAAACTCGATGCCACCCAGCCATTTTTCCCCTATTTTCTTTGCTTTCTCTCTCCTAACTCCTCACCAAAATTCATGAAAAATGTAAATAATTAAAGCCTCCATCCAATTTAGATATTAAATCCCTCAAGAAATAAAAGAAAGGAGCCCTAAAGTGAGAGAAAACACACTTGAGTGAATAGTGCACAAGTGAGGTAAATGAGCTTGAAACTAAATTTTTATTTTTGATATAGGTAGTTTAAAGGATTATAAGAAAGGATATGTTTTTAGAATTTGATTTGGAGTTAAGATGATTTTTTGGGGAATTTTCAAAATTTAAATTGTTTATGTTTAGGGTTAGAAAAAGGAGGAGAGAGAAACTCCCAAAATCAAGTCAAATGTGGTGGAGAAAAGGGATACACCCTAGGTATATGGAGTAATTCAATTATATTATGCCTTGTTCATATGTGTGTGAATTTGTATGGTATCTTGTATGGAAATGGTGTAATTGGGGTATATGTATGTTAATTGGGTAAATTATGGTGTTAGACATAAATTTGGCATGATTTTGAGATACTTTGTAGAATAAATTGATATCAAATTATGTGTGTGAGTGTGTGTGATAAAAATGGCATAATGGTGGCATAAAAATGGGTATGGTGTGTGTATTGATTTATGTATTCATTTGGTGTGCAAAAATTGCATGTAGGAAGTGTACACATGCTAAGAAAAATGACCTAAAAATGGTGGTGTTGTGTGTCTAAAATTGGGGGCTAATTTAGATGTGATTACATGATCAAAAATTCCATTAAATTAAAATATTTTATAAAGAGAATTTAATGTGAGAATAATGAGTTGGATAGCCTTGAGAATGAGGCATGAAAGGGTAGAAATAGTGAAGGGCATAAAATGAAAAATGACCAAATGAATAGTATCAGTTGCGAAAAGTAACCAAATGAATAATGATTTTGCGACAGTGGAAAAATCATAATTAAATGTGAGAATTAGATCTAAAATGGTAAATTAAGGATAAAATAACACTGAATATGGTCTAAATTAGTTAATGGCTCATCAATTAGACACCCATTGGATGGGTTGACCGGTCAACTAGGGATAAGGCAACTGCTAAGTGGTCAGTCCCTTTGGGGCCCACTGTCGTGTGTTGGTGATGTTGAGACTATGCAATGCTTTTGCATCCTGTTTGGTGTGCTTGTGGATATTAGGAGGGGTCTACAGACAGGTCTCTGCTATCCACTTTTGTGTTGTGCTTCACAGATATTAGGAGTTATCTATAGACAAGTCCCTGCTATCTGCTAGTCCGATATTAGGAGTGGTCTACAAATGGGTCCCTGCTATCAGGGAGAGGTAGGTGCAGCTACCTAGGCCCTAAAAGTGGGCCACTGCGTAGGATAGCCCAACTATCAAGTGTCTTTAAGTGTAGTCTATCTATGGGCCTATAAATAGATAGCATAAATAGTAATGAATGCTAATTGATATAAATAATGATTAAAGTAAATGAATTATTGAACTTAGCATGGTAGGATGAAATTTTGTGTGCAGATTCTTGTATGTTGTTTGTTGCATGAGACATAATATGATTGTGTTATTCCACCACTAAGTCTTGTACTCAATGTGTCAGTGTTCCGATTCGTAAGTCGTGAGCAGTATGCAAGTCAACTTCAAACATCAAAAATAGTGTAACTACCCTAGCCTTTTGTTATTTTGTTTTCTTTATGGTTCATGTATATGTATATGCTGTAGTGCACACATGTATGTAGGTTAGAGTGGGTTGTGTGTATAATGAAGTAGAATCAACATGTATGTACAATATTACACAGTGAATGAATAACCTTTTTGGCATACTTGCGTATTGATCGGTCTATAACCCTGTGTTATGTGAACGTGATGATGTTGGTGCTGCTGGCTATTTTTGGAGGACCAGAGGGTCCAGAGGAGGAATAAGGAGGGGTTTTGAATGAGAAGTGTTTTTCTTTGTAGGTTTAATTAAGTTAATAATCAGGGCAGTCACTATGCTACCCGAATTTCTATAATTGTCCAGTAGTGTTTGAGGAAAATTTTAA
The DNA here is from genome assembly GCA_948208565.1 of Hura crepitans. Lineage (NCBI taxonomy): Eukaryota > Viridiplantae > Streptophyta > Magnoliopsida > Malpighiales > Euphorbiaceae > Hura > Hura crepitans. The sequence continues at coordinate 7,435 of CANXYI010423650.1, read as the reverse complement.
CGGACCAAATTAGGCAGTAATTAAAGAATAAATGATCAGATGTGGGGAATTGAAGGGTTTGGTCAACATTGGTCAACATGAGAAAGAGTTAAACGAAAGGCTCTTAGGAAAATCCTAGGATGGGTGACCTCAATGAGAAGTGACATGCCTTGCCTATTTTAGGTTGAAATGGGATGTTACACTTGAGTTGTTATTTGTCCCATTTGTATAATCAAATGGAAATGGTATTTTAGGCCAATATGAATGGCATTATGAGATATATAATGTGAGATGATAGATGGTATATAACTACATTTTATTTTGGGATGGAATGGTGCTAGTGAATAGTGGTTACAAGCATGCAATAGTGTACAAAAATGGGAAAAGTGACATATAACTATCCTATTAAAATTGACTAGTTAGAAAGTTCCCTATAAATAATACTTGAATTACATATGAAAGGTTTTAAAATTTTTATATGAATTAGACTTAAAATAAACTTATAAATGGCTAGTAAAAAGATCTAAAACTGTTGTTCGAGAATGACCTATAATTGTCCGATAGGATGAAAATAGACCTATAACTATCCATGTGAAAATTTGACTATGGAAATAAATTTATAACTAATTGTTAATGGATTCTAAATATTATAAAATGATGATAAGTAAGTAAATTGACATAAAATAAGGATAGATGGCCTATTAGTTGGACACCTACTAGATGGGTTGATCAGTCAATTAGGGATTAGCATATGCTAGGTATTTGTTGTTGATTTGTTTAGGATATTGGGAGGTCTACAGACTAATCCCTACTATTTACTGGAATTGTTTGCTGATGATTACTTAAATATTAGGAGGTCTACAGACTGATTCCTGCTATCCATAGAGCTACTTGTTATTGATTTGTTTGTGATATTAAGTGGTCTAGGGATTGATCCCTACTATTACCTATCTAGTATTATAACGTTTTGGTAAACTCATCCCTGTTATTAGACTAGGCCAATGTAGTGGTCGGGGTCTAAGATATGGTTCAGTACACAAATTTTCAGTTCCCTCTTAGTCTAGTGTCTTTAAGTGCAGTCTATCTAGTCGGTCTTATTAAATGAAATTAAATTAAAGTATGCACCAAATTTGATGTCTAATCATGGAATGATTAAATTGACTTAAAATACTGTAGGGGCATAACTATAATTAAATAACCTAGGAAACTGAGTACTGGAATTAATGTCACTCGCATGAATTTATTTCTTACATTCTATTTATACACTTATAGCCTATTGCTACATCTGAGTGCTTGCATGTGACATATTTTTAATACGTTAAACTCACCACTAAGTTATACTCAGCGTACTAGGGTTTTAGTGCGCAAGTTACAAAGGTAAATAGCCTAGCCTCGAGGATCATGCAGCGTAGCAACATAAAGAGTGAATGGTATATATATGTGTTTTCTTTTTATATGTTCATAGGCACTTATGTAAACACTATAGGTTGTGGGTTTAGTAGGCTTAAAAGCTTCTAGTGTTTCTGTATATAAATGTATGTGTGATGTATATAAACCAGCCATTTTATCTGAATATTTTATTTTTGTGGTTTCTAATGATTATAGGCCTATAGCCCTATGTGATATGTGATGATGTTACTGAGTGGACCAGAAGGGTAATGATATTAGAATTACTTTTAGAGGTGGAAAAATTTTTTAGAATGTCACCCCAATAACTGTTGTGTTGCCCAATTTTCTATAAACATGTAAAGTGTCTATTAAGTAGCTTTTTGGGTATATTATACCATAAGTAAGAATAATTAAGGGATAGACTAAGAAGTTAAGTAATTATTAGATCAAATAATAAATAAATGGTAAGTGTTACCTGACAATCTCCTTAAACCTTGTTTGTTACCTGCCATGTTCATATCCATGTACTGTGATATGACCTATGAATGATACATTAAAATTGAAAATGTTTAGGATTGGTATGTAGTGCATATGGACTCCCTCTCATGAGGAATGTAGCTCATACAAACATATAGGATTTTTAGGTGCCATTAATGGCATTCAGTCCGCATAGACCCCATCTTACAAGGAATGTAGTCTGCACGAATTTTTTGTTCTCTATATATCTACCACTGTTTACCATCCTCATGAACTCCCTCTTGTGAGGAACATAGTCCTGTGCACTTAGTTTGTGACTTTTAACTTGCTTATATATCCATTAATATGCCATTTACTAACAATATTCTTTATGCTATTTGATGCCTTGCAACATGAATAATAATTTATTCACGTTTATACTATTTAAGGAGGATATTATTTGAGGCCCCTATGAACCATTGGTTGTCAATTATAATTGTTTTCTTTAAGATTGATACAAGTGCACTTTCTGACCAAAACTAGAAGTTTGGATAGACCTAACTTCCTATATTGGCATAGTCCAGACAAACTTTTGTTGAAGCTCTATAGAGTCTACGCTGACCTGATGATGCATTGGTTGTACCAGTTTAATGTTATGGACTATTTTCTTTTGATTTTGTACCATTTTTATTATGTTGCTTGTTTATGGGTTGTAATAGCTAGCAAACAGCTTGTTCTGCACATCAAAACTTAAACCTCACACTAAAGTAGTTTTCTTATTTTACACATCAAAACTTAAACCTCACACTAAAATAGTTTTCTACTTAATTAATTGGTGTTTTCTTAATCAAAAATGGATTTGAGTTTTCATTAATAAAAAGTCATGATGAAAAATGTATTTGAATAAAGGCCAATCTCCTAGATATATGAGTTTGGTAATTACCACTAATTCTTTTGGAATTATGGGTAGTTGTTAGGCCATACTACAACTAATGAATGGCCTAATTTCTAGATGTATATATCGTCTGCTTGTTATATGCTTTAAATACTGCAATTAACTTTCCTTATATGCAAAGGTGATATGGATGCTTAAATATAATGCATGCTTACTTGATATGAGTTTGATAAATGTGACAACATAAAATGGATGACATATTATAAAGGCATAAATAAGATTTGAATTTTGAACATTTCTAGTAGAGAAGATTAAAGGTCCTAGTGTAGAGGTCGAGTGCTGACTCCATTAACCACTATCATCCCCGATAAAATACATAATATCTATAACAAGTATAATTCATTATTATTCATTAGTTAGTTATATATGATTTTAAAAAATAATAACATATTATTGTGTGAAGAGCAATTTTACATACATTGTATTCTACGCACACAATAGATTTCCAATTAATGATTAAATGAACTTAATCATACCAAGGAATGTTAATCGTACATATAATGTCATCTAGCATACTTATACCCTTTCTCTTCTTTAAAGCATTTATGTGTATCATATACTCCCTATTATACATTTCTACCATTTCATTCCTCACCAATTAGTTAATATTCTATATCTCGTTATCTTGAAGACCATTTAAAATACTCAAAATAAAATGGTCTTACATGCTTACATTAGGTCATAAACCCTAACACACATGTTATTAAACCTTTTAATACTTAAACATCATATAAGAATACATGTATATTCATTTTATATGTGATTTTCTCATAATTAAAGCATGTATTAACATTTGACTCAAATAAGGTACACCTTTCTTAATTATTTTTCCAAATGTTTGCTCATACACATTTCACTGTTTAAATATATGATTAAACTTCATTACATTCTACATTGATTATTTACACTTACACTTATCGCAATTCATATTTCTTTACATCTTCATTTATAGGTCACAATATGTATAAACACCTTACTCAATATTCTTGAGATCAATATTAGGTGTGGTTTAACATGTGATATGAGTTAACAAGCTCTATTATTCCTAAAATAGATTCTCATATTCTTTTAATTTATAATTTTTTGTTAATTTCCCATACTTAACCAATAAGATCTCAATTTCGGATAAGAAGAATTTTGTGGGCCATAGAGGTTATAAAGGTAATGTATACAATCTAAGGCCACAAAGGCCATGACTAGGATGCAAGGTTATAGTAAGGATGATAAAGGTCATATCAGGTGTTTAAAGACCATACATAAGGACTACAGAGGTTATGTTTAGGACACAAAGGTTATAACGGGGGTTTAAAGACCATATATGGGGTTTAAAAGACATATATTATAGCCCAAAGTCTATATTATATACTGAAGTACCTTACCAACTACTAATCTCCCTAGTTCACTAGTTAACCTATCTAGACTAGGTTATCTATAATCAAATATGCATCACATTTTTCTTTAATCAAGTTTTTTATATTTACATATATTTTACTTAGAGTACTTATGTAACATTCGAGGCTATTTTGATAAGTTATTATCATTTAAGCATGTAATTAGGACAAATTGAGGTAATCAATTATTAAAAGGTATTAAAGGAAAATCTATTTATGATTACAAGTATGATTGAGGGACTAAATAAATTCTCAAATAAAAGAGATATAAAGTAATTAAGGGTGATTGCATAAGTGTGTATGTGTGTGTGTTTATATATATGAATAAAAAAGAGTTAATTATTAAAAAAGGGAAAGAAAGAGGACTAAGGGAAAATTATCAACTAAGTTAGCTAAAAGGGCTAAATTAAAGAATTTTTTTTATATGTAGCCAAGGATGGAAATAGAAAAAAGAAAAAATGGGAAAAAGAAAGAAAGAGAAAGAGGAGGTGGCCCTAATAAATGCTAGCAACTAAATGGGGTAGAGAAGAGGTATTAAGTTAAAATAGGTAAAGAAGGACTCAAGGCTGTAATTGCCCAGCAATAAAAGTTTACCTCAAGATAGTGGTGACAGTAGCTCTGAACTACAAAAGTGAACTATACAACTAAATTCAATAGTGGTAGTGATGCTAATAGCAGTAGGCAAACTTAGGTGCTACGATACAAAGGAGGGAAGAATGGGAGGAAATAGTAGATGTTGCTGCTACAATAACAAGTGGCACAATGGGGGAAAAAAGAGAAAAAGAAATAGAGATAAAGAGAAGGTAAATAAGTAGTGAGAGTTTCAATGAATTTGGGGAGGATGCTAGCAGTGAGAAAAGAGGCGAGTTCAACAAAGGCTCACGAAAGGAATGGAAGTCAAGAAATTTAAAGGGTAGAGAATTGGAGCCTAGATTTCCCATTTAAAGAGGGGCAAATTGCTGTTGTGTTTTACAGCAGCTTGAGTATTCGATACAATAGCCCTTGGTGGTGGAATTTCATTGCCATGGCACCAAAAATATTATAGCTATGGCTAAGTGGTGGTGATAGTAAGCATTACAACACCCAAGGATGTGATACAACCACAGTGATAGGGAAATCATAGAAAAAAGTAGTAAAGGAAAAGAGTGTTGCTTGAAGTAAGAGAATAGATATTAAGCAGCTCTAGTGCTACTGTAACTGTTAGATATGAGCATTAAACGATACAATAATTATGGTAACTCAATGATGCCATTATTATAGTTTAGTGGTAAAAATGATATAGTTGTTAGACATACACAACAAGAGTATGAAGACAGTAGCAGTCGGGTTTGTCAAAATAAGTAGGTACTTGCTTTCTCTCCCTTCATGGATTAAATATTGAATTATTAACTATTAAAAGGTTAAACTAGAATAAGAATATTGCTATGGTCAAAATGAAATCGGAGTTGGAGGATAGTAGGGGCTAGGTAATAAGTGTCAATTCATTTTAATCTCTTTTTTCTTCTTTCAAAACTCTTTCGATTTGATCAAGCGATTACTTGGTAGCATGATTTTATTAGTATGAGAGAGAATAAAAGACATAATAGGATAAAACATTAATTAAGTTTTTTGAAAGATTGAATTTAGAATATTTTAAAGCAAATTCTATGTTTTAGAGTGAATTTTGGTGTGTAGACCATTATCTCAAAAGTTCATGAATTAAAGGGAGATAGTGTATGCATAAAGAGTAAAGTTGGGTTTAGAAATATGTCACTACCATAGTAGTTACAATAAGAGCACACATTATTTTTTGCAAATAGGTAACAGTAGTATATTAGTGTAGAAATAGTACTTAGTATAAATAGGGGTTAAATGGATTAGTTAAATGCTTCTTGCTGTGGTTAGAAACTAAATGGATCATGTGTTGAAATGATGTAAGGAAATGAAAGCTGGATAAGGAAATGGCTATGTGATGTGTTGACAAGAAACATAAATTTTGTCAATTTGTATGTGTCCTACCATTTATATTTTTATAAAGTTCAATTTGAAACTTAAACTGTAATTGATATCAATAATTACTGGAAATATTAAACAATAATTATTGTTAGTATGTTATAAAATCAAAATACAAGGTCGGCCTTATATAGGGTTAGTTAGGGGAATTACATGTAACTTTTGGGTTAAGATGTAAAGTTTTAGATAAGAGGATGGTAACATAAGAATGAGCATTACAAACCAAGTTGATAATTGTTGAAACATGTTATATAATTAGCATTGCCAATGAGTTATTGACCAAGGGTAAATAATTCATAAGCAAATGGTAATAGTTGCTACATTCTAGATTGTTCCCAAATACATTGTTGTTGTAAATGGAACATGATAATCAAGTCAATGTATATAGTCACCTAGTTAGAATTTCATGGGCATGTGAAAGGATGTTTAACTATATATGTTACAGGTAAAGTTAGACCTAAGAAGTGTAACACTATGTTCTAATGAGTAATGTATGTTAATTGGTTATCACTTATTCTCTACTTTAAAAGATGAAACACAAGAAGTTTAAGTTAAAATAAAATTATAGAGTTGAGAGCAATTCTCTTATGCATTAACATGACAATGTTAATTTATGTTGGGCATGATGGCAATTAAGGTACTATGAGAAAGTAAAATGAGCAATGGCACCTTAATGTTATATACATACATACACACACACACACACACACATATGTGTGTGTGTGTGTGTGTGTGCGCACGTATTGTATTTAATAAAGTTTGAGTAAAGTTTAGGTTTAATGTAAAGTTTTGAATGAAATTGGCAAGTTTACATTTGATGCTAGTCTGTAGTTTCTAAAATATCTCCTTTTTACCATATGTACATGGGAGTAAGTCTAATTCTTGACATGGAAAGTGCAATTCTATTTACTAATGTGAGCTTCACATGGACAAAGGCCTATAATGATCCTTTTAAATAATTGTTTCAATATGGTATGCTTACATAACACTATTAGAGCATATATAAGTAGGGTGACAAAATGAAATACATTAATTATTATATAACATGAAGGGAACATGCATATATATATATATATATATATATACATACATACCTACATACATACATACATACATATATACATACATACATGGATATACATATATATATATATATATATATATATATATATATATATATATATATATATATATAAATGTGTGTGTGTGTGTGTGTATATACACACAAAGAGCAAGAATATAGAGCGGATATAGAGCCCTGTGAGAAATTTTG
>CANXYI010423404.1:0-12201 GCA_948208565.1 Hura crepitans | reverse complement strand
AAATGAGGGAGGCTTCTAAGGGAGGATGTCATCAGCTCACTTGGTGGGAGGTTAAAGATGAATGCCTTGATTTGGTGTAACATGCATACATAAGCCCGCTTTATATGTTATTAACACAGACGGTCACAATTTAATCAAATACGATCCAACAGTTCACATTTTTCCTTGTTTTTCTTTTAATCTTTGAAAATTTATTCTTAATGTTTTTTATCACCAAAAATACTTCTTAGGACACCAAAAATTAGAAAATTTCATAATTAAGGGCTTATCGAAGCTCGTACCAAAAGGACAAAGGAGATACATTTAATTTTTCAATCGCATAAATACAAAATTTAGTAAAAATACTTATTGATGTTAGAAAATTATAATTCCTTCACCATTGGATTTGTTAAAATTTTTTACCTCTAGGGTATGATAGTTTTGGGTTAGTTTGGGCATATCCTGACCTTCTTATATCACACCCTAAACTAAGGCCATATTCCACTAGATCTCAGTGTAAAATAATTTTCTAGTTTTGTTAAAATTTTTATTTCTTGTGTTTTGGACTCATTTTTGCTTTTAAAGTTTCTTATCCAGTACCCTCTATTTAGATTAACTTAGTGGGGCCTACTATCTTAGAATCCAATACTTAACCTAAGAAATACTATTTATGAAGCCAAGTTTATGGGTTTTACAAATCCTTCCCTCTTAAGAAATTTTGCCCTCAAAATTTACTTGGTTTAAAGAGATGTGGATACTGCTCTTTCATCTGCTACTCACTTTCCCAAGTTGCTTTATGTATGTTACGATGTCTCCATAGCATCTTTACTAATGGCACTATTTTATTACGTAACTCTTTCACTTCACGAGCCAGAATTTGCACTGGTACTTCTTTGTATGAAAGATCTAGCTATAATTCCACTTTTTTTGCTGCTATCATATAAGAGGGATTTGATTTGTATTGCTTTAGTATAGAAACATGAAAAACATCATGAATTTGTTGCAACTCTAGTGGCAATGCTAATTGATATGCCATTGGTCCCACATGTTCTATTATCTCATATATACTAATGAATCTTAGACTCAACATGCCCTTCTTACCAAATTTCAGTACCTTCTTCCAAGGTGACACTTTAAGGAAAACCTTGTCTCTAACTTCATATTCAATTGGTCTTTTTTTCAGATCTATGTATGATTTCTGCTTGTCTGATGCTGCTTTTAGTCGATCTTTAATAATCTTAACCTTTTTTTATGTATCTTTTATCAAATTTAATCCCATTAGTTTATTTTCACCCACTTCACTGCAACACATTAGAGTTCTACATTTTCTTCCATATAATACTTTACATGGTGCCATTCCCAAACTTGATTAATGACTATTATTATATGCAAATTCTACTAATGATAGGTATTGATCCTAATTGCCTTTGAAATCAATGGCATAACTCCTTAACATATCGTCAAGCACTTGAATAACCCGTTCTAATTAGCCATCTATTTGTGGATGAAAAATAGTATTGAATGTAAGCTGTGTACCCAAGGCATTATGTAGCTTCTTCTAAAATGTTAATGTAAACCTTGGGTCTTTGTTTGATATAATGGATGTTAGAACTCCATGTAGCCTTTCAATCTCATCTATGTATAGCTGAGCATGTTTCTCTAATGAATTATCCATCTTGACAGGAATAAAGTGTGCTGTCTTTGTCAACCTATCCATGATTACCCATATTACATCACATTTGCTCCTTTTCTTAGGTAATCCAACCATAAAATCCGTGGTTGCTCTCTCCTATTTCCACTTTGGTATTGCTATAGGTTGAAGCAATCCATAAGGAACTTGATGCTCTGCCTTCAGTTATTGACAAGTAAGACATATGGATACATACTTAGCGACATCTTTCTTTATTCTAAGCCACTAATAATATAGCTTCAAATCAAGAAACATTTTTATGCTCCCAGAATGCATAACATAAGTTGAAATATAATCTTCCTACAATATTTGCTGCTTGATATCCTCTATATTAAGCACACATAGCCTATCTTGATAATACAAATAACCATTTACTTTAATTTCATACTTAGTAGGCTTTTTCTCTTTGATCAAACTCATTACATGTATGAGTTGATTATCATACTTCTAAGCCTCTTTCACCTATTGAACCAAACTGGGTTTAACTTGCAATTCTACTAGCAAAGCTCTATCTTCTTAACTTTGCAGTTGAACATTCATTACTTTTAAGGCATATAGAAATCTCTGACTCAATGCATCTGCTACTACATTTGCCTTTCCTAGATGGTAATCAATTATATAGTCATAGTCTTTAATTAATTCCATCCACCTCCACTGTCTCAAGTTCAATTCCTTTTACGTGGGAAGGTATTTCAAATGTTTATTATATGTGTATATGTAGCAACTTTCACCATAAATATAATGTCTCCATATCTTCAAAGTAAAAATAATAGTAGTTAACTCCATATCATGAGTTGGATAATTCTTTTTGTGTAGCTTTAACTGCCTAGATGCATAAGCCACTACCTTGACATTCTATGTTAACACACACCCCAGTCTATTATGAGAAGCATCACTATAAACAACAAAGTCCATCCCTAGCTCAGGAGGTGTAAGAATAGGGGCTTCTATCAACATGGCCTTTAATTTGTCAAAGGTCTTTTGACATTTGTCATTCCACTCAAATTTCATGTCTTTCATCAATAATCGAGTCATTAGAGCTGCAATCAATGAAAATCCTTTCACAAACCTTCTATAGTATCCAACTAATCCTAAGAAACTCTTGATCTCTATCACATTTCTCAGAGATTTCCACTCCAGTATAACCTTAATCTTACTTGAATCTACCTTGATTCCTTCAGCTGAGGCAATGTGTCCCAAGAATGCAACTTCACCTAACCAAAACTCACACTTGCTCAATATAGCATAAAGCCACTTCTCTTTCAAAGTCTGCAATACTATCTTGAGATGCTGTTCATAATCATCTCAGGTTTTAGAGTACACTAGAATATCATCAATGAACACCATAACAAACTGGTCCAAATATGGTTTAAATATCCTATTCATCAAATCCATGAATGTTGCTGGGGCATTAGTCAACCTAAAAGGCATCACTAAAAATTTATAATGCTCGTATTTAGTGCAAAAAGTTGTTTTAGGCATATTAGATTCCTTTATCTAAAGTTGATAGTATCCAGATCTCAAGTCAATCTTTAAAAATACACTTGCTCCTCTAAGCTGATCAAACGAGTCATCGATCTTGGGTAGTGGGTATTTATTCTTGATTATCAATTTATTCAACTGCCTGTAGTTAACACAAAGTCTCAAGGACCTATCCTTCTTCTTCACAAATAGCACTGGTGCACCCTATGGTGAAACACTTGGTCTAATAAAGCCTTTATCTAATAGCTCCTATAACTGCACCTTTAATTCATTTAGTTCGGTAGGAGCCATTTTATAAGGGGCTATTGAGATTGGGTAAGTACTTAGATATACTTTAATAATAAATTCAAGCTCTCGCTTAAGTGGCAATCCTAGCAAATCATTTGGAAAAAATCAAAAAACTCAGCTACTACTAGTATCTAATTGATTTTAGGTTCTACCTTTTTTATATCAACCACATGTGCCAGGTATGCTTGATACCCTTTTCAAATCACACGTCTTGCTATTACTGCAGAAATAACATTAGACAAAAAGTCATTTCTTTCACTTACAACTATGATTCCATTACTATTTGCTCTTTGAAGAGTAAGCCTTTTCTACCTACAATCCACTATAGCATGATGTCTTGACAGCCAATTTATTTCCAAGATAACATCAAATTTGTTGAAATGCAATTTGATAAGATTGGCAAGAAAGGTATGTCCTTAGACAGTTAATGGACAATCCTTGCATATTCTATCAGTAATGATGTGTTGTCTTATCGAGTTACTGACCATGATTTCTATGTCTAAAGGTTTTGATTGCAATGCCCTTTCTTTTGCTAATGTAGTACATACATATGAATGCATAGAACCATGATCAATTAATGCCAAAACAGGTAAATCAAAGAAATAAATGTACCAGTAATGACATCTGGAGAGTCTGTATCCTCATGAGCTCAAGCCTCTTTCTTTATATTAGACTCTTGTCTGGGCCTCTGATTACCACTAGGTTTATCCCCTCTAGGGTCCCTTTAACTCCTAGCTGGGGCTAGTGATGATGTTTGATGTTGTGTGGACTCATCTATCCTCTTTGAGCAATACCTTCTAAAATGCTTTGTAGCTTCACATTCATAATATGCCCTGAGGATAGTTCTCTAGCATACACCTCCATGTTTTCTACCATATGTCTAACAAGGAGGATATATACTTTTAGCTACTAAAACTGGGGACACTAGTAGTTGGTCTATACTAACATTGTCTAAACTATCTCTTCTGCCTAAACCTCTATGTTTGAGCTAGTCTCTGAGATGATTATGTAGAAGGATTCTCTCTCTAACTCTTACTTGCCTCATGAGCTGAGCTTGTCTATCTTGGAATGAATGTTCTCTTTTTATTCAAGTTTTTTAATATTCCTTCAATATATCATCTACTGTATAAGCTGCTGAAACTAGCTTAGTGAAATCATCAATCTTATTTATTGCCATTTGCAATTTAATCTTTGTATTAAGGCTTTTTTCAGACCTCTAGGATCTATCTTACTTAGTAAGAATTATCTTATTGTATTTGCTCAGTTTGCGGAACCTTTTCTCATATTCAACAATCGATCTCCTTTTTTACTTCACATCTAGAATTCTTGTCTTTTTTTCTCTACATATGTTTTTATGATATATCTTTTCTTGAACTCTTTCAAGAAAAACTCCCAGGTCACAAGTTTAGTTGCTTGACATTCTAAGATTATTCTCCACCATAAATATACCTATGCTTGTAATAATGATATAGCACAGATTAAACATTCTTTTAGAGTGCATTTTAGTTGCTCTAGAATCCTCTCTATTCTCTCTAACCAATATTCAGCCTTGGCTATATCATCTATATCAGCTCCTTCAAAATCAATGGCTCCTATCTTTTTCACCCGTTTAAGATAAGTCTTCTACAGAGCCTATAGTTATGGTTATAGTTGTTGCTGTACTAGTGGTTATAGAGTTGGTGGTGGTGGTTGTGGAACAACTGTTGCTATAGTTTGCCTCAATAAATCAACCATTTATTACATCCATGATGGTGGTGCTTATGCTTATTCTTGTTCTTGTGCTTGCTGAGCAAATGTAAACTGTGTTGCATCACTATGCATGGATGCTTTTGCTCGTGCTGGTTCACTGATTATTGGTGGGGCATAACTTTGACCTCTTCTATTGCACTAACATCTAAACTTGAATCACTCATCTTTAATCTATGTCAAGAAACAAACATCAGTCTTAAGCAGTGCAGTAAAGTGTGAAATATAAACATGTCAACCCTATGGCACTCATATGTAGTCTAATGCACCTAGAAATGCCTAAACTTAAGCTCTAATACCACTAAATCTAATGCCCCTACCTTAACCCAGTAGGTAGATCCAAATAAGGGATGCCATATTGTGACACCTTTTACCCAAATCATTGCCAGTCCAAATAAGAGATGACACAAAAACCAATTTGTATTATCTTAACTCCCTTATTCCAACAAAATTTCGACAGCATAATGGTTGCACTATAGCAGATCCTAAAATAAAACCTACATAACACAACACTTCTATAACATCTCAATCATCAACCAAGCACTTGGACCCTTATGGTCCTCATCTTAACTCAACATCGTAAGCAAACACATCACATTAAGCAATCTAATCCATACATATACATAATATAAGATCATAACTTGTATAATATGTTTCCATCCCATCATACCATAGCATAAAACTCAAGTCTTAACATGCTTACACATGCATGCCAACTACTATAATATTACATTACACTATATAACCAAAAATATACCAAAACACTTGATAAAATCTTCTTTGCACTGCACTACTGCTGTTGAGGCTAGATATCTACTACTTACACATAGAAAACACGATGCGCTAAGCATAAGGCTTAGTGGTATAAAATATGATTACACACGTATGCACATAAATACACATTAATCATACATTGTCATGTAGTCATGTCATAACAATTTCACACACATTATGATTCACATTAATTACTTGTATATGGTTATCACATTACTTTATATCCATCATTTTATATGCTTACTCATTTCATGTATATTAAGTCATTTATTTATCTTTTAATGCACACACTTTCAATCTCTTTATGAACTAGTTACTTAACCAGTTGATTAGTTAGTTGATTAACATATTGACTAGCCTATATCTAAAAGACATGAATCCTATTATTGGATATCAGGATCATGGTGTGTAGTGGCCCACATTTTAGACCTAACAGCTATTGCACTAGCATAATGGGATATTACTAATTTTGTAGTGATCTTGACAAACCTCCACGATGGTTGCACCTGTATGAATATATGTGCAGTGGTTTTAATGGACCTTTTCACGGCTGCACCCGCTAAACAACCTTAATATGTCAATAAATGATGGATTATATCAGTGTATGACATGTATATGTGTGGTGGCACAAATAGACTTGACGGTGGCTGCACTCATATGAATATGATACCAAGTATCTAGTAGCTGCTAATTCCCTAGTTAACCAGTCAATCTATCTAGTAGGTTGTCTAACATATATGGGCACGACATTTTACATTATACGATTTCATGTCACATTTTCTTATTACTTGTCGCATAACCTTGATAATATCTTTACTTACCTTAATGTCATTATTATTTTCCAGAGAAAATTCTCATTTAAGAGTTTTCATACCATAATCACAAATGACATTACAATTATAAACATTACAACTCATTTTACTTTATTTGTCGTACAAACCACATATGTACACACAACATACATATCATATGTACATACTCATAATGTATCACATTTTCATCATACTTCATTATTATTCATCAAACCTTATTCCAACATGATTAATTATACAAATGTATCACATTTATACACACTTTACAACTAATGACCAAAATTACCATTTTGCCCTTTTATTACATAATATGCCATCAAGTGTACAACTTAACCATGCACGAATTTAATCCACATTTAACTATTGTTTTCACTTAATTAACATATTCCAAACCTTATAATGCCTTTAAACTAATTTTAGAATGACTTAAATCACTAAAACTAACACTTCCATAATAGGTTTCTAACATGAAAATGCACAAACACAAATTGTGTACACATATTTTACTAAGTACACTTACAAAGCAATTATTTAGTAACCCAAATACCACTTTACTACTTCTCTTTGCCCTTGGAAAGCCTCTCTTCTTCTTTCTCTAAATTCCATAATAGGAATATAATTAGGAAATTCACAAAAAATTATACATGGATAAAAAATAAAAAATAACACCTGTACCATATTTTCGGGCACCTATAATATCATAAAAAAATAATAGAACCCCAAAAATATGCTTACCTTGAATTTTGAACATATAAAACCCTAACTTGATTTCTCCTCCTTTCACTCAAAATATAGCTTTTCTTAAGAAAGAATTAGAAGAATAGGAAACTAAACGTGATGAGGAATGTTTTAGGTATAATATTTAGGGGTTTCGGGGCAAATTTTAGTGTGTTTGAAATAAAAAATGGGGGAGGCTTGTAAGGGTGGATGGCGTTAGCTCACTTGGTAGGAGGTTGAAGATGAATGCCTTGATTTGGTGTAACATGCACACATAAGCCCACTTTTTATATTATTAACACGGACGGTCACAATTTAATCAAATACGATCCAACAGTTCACATTTTTTCTTATTTTTCTTTTAATCTTTGAAAATTTATTCTTAATGTTTTTGATAACCAAAAATACTTTTTAAGACAACAAAAATTAGAATAATTAAGGGCCTTCTCGAAGCTCGTGCTAAAAAGACAAAGGAAATACGCTTAATTTTTCAATCACGTAAATATGAAATTCAGTAAAGATACTTATCAATTTCTGAAAATTATAATTCCTTCACCATTGGACTCATTAGAATTTTTGATCTTTAGGGTATGATATTTTCGGGTCAATCCAGGCACATCTTGACCTTCTTATATAATAGCCCAAACTATAACCATATTCCATTAGATCTTAGTGTAAAATAATTTTTTGGTTTTATCAAAATTTTTATTTCTTGTGTTTTAGGTCTCATTTTGCCTTTTAAAGTTTTATGTCCAGTACTCCCTATCTAGATCAACTTAGTGGGGCCCACTATCTTAGAATTTAATACTTAACCAAAGAAATACTATTTATAAAGCCAGGTTTACGAGTGTTACACTATAAGCCTAATACATATATATTCTATTTATAAGATACTATATATCACTGACTAATCCATTAAGGCTTATTTTAATTCAAATATTATAGTTATTAGTGATTACATTATACAATTAATGAGGAAATTTGCTGATGCATTAGAGCATATTAGTCATCACTCTGTCCTCTATGCAAATAATATTAAAACAAAATAAAATGAAGTATTGAAAATAAATTTATTATTGTTATATAATTTTATTTATTTTAGATTTTTTATTGTACATATTAAAATTCAAATTAATTTGAACATATCAAGTGTCAAGTAAACCAATTAGGTGGAAATAATTTAATTTAAAATTGAAATTGATTTTAAATTGGTTAGAATGAAATTGAAGTTCAATTAAATTGATTTAAAATCAATAGTAAAAATTGATTCAAAATTAAATTAAATTTCAATTGTAAATCATATTAAATTTCAATTTAAATTAATTCGATAGAAATTAATTTGAAATTAAGTTGAAACCTTTTAATTCATTGATCCAATTGAAAATAAATAGATTCAGATTGATCCAATTGAAAACAAATTGAATTGGTCATTCAATTTAATTAATGCAATTGATTTTAATTAAAATTTATTCAATAGAAAATCTATTGGAAAACTTAATTGATTTGAAATTAAATTGATATTGAAATTGATCAAATTGTAAGTAAATTGATCTAAATTAATATAATTGAAAACAAATTAAACTGAGTTTCAATTGAAACTAAATTGCTCAAATTTAGATGAAATTGAAATACTCATGATTCTACTTTATTATAATATATATTTGATCAAATTAAAAATAAATTGATGCAATTGAAAATAAATTGAATTGATTTTTGAAGTGAATTGAATCAATTGAAAGCGAATTAATTGAATTGAAATCCAATTGAAATAGGTTAAAACCAAATTTAAATGACCATGATTTTGAAAATAGATAAAATTAAAAGCAAATTGATTGTAATTGGAAACAATTTAATACTTTAAGTAAAATTAATTATATTGAAAGCAAATTGATTGAATTGAAATTTAATTGAAACAAATTGAAAATATAATCTAAATGGCCATGATTTTGAAAATTAATGCAATTGAAAACAAATTAAATTAATACTTCAAGTGAAAATAATCTAATTAAAAGCAAATTAATCAAATTGAAATCCAATTAAAATGGCCATATTTCTGCTTTACTCTTCTTTATATATATAAAGTGTGACACCGACTAACTTGATCTTTTAGAGAATCCAACTTAGTCGATGATACAACTTGTGCCTAAAACTTCTAAAACCTATACTAGAAAATTTTGATTTTCAAACTAACTTATAAACTTAATCTTAGGTCATTGCACTCAAAAATTCAATAGCATAATGGTTGTACTAGGAGCACTACCCAAATTCACATATAAAAAAGCAAACTTCTAAAATATCCACAACTTATCCACACTACATTTTCACTAATCACAATCTTAAATCAATCAACATTTATGTTATAAACTATCACCATCAACAAATCACACATTTCAAATTCTATTATCTAAAATATCCAAAAAAAAACCAACTATTTACATCATGCTTTCATTATACTTTACGTGATGTATTTGGCAATTGTAAAGTTTACATAAATTCTCATTTACCAATAAATAAGTCTATATAATTACTATACAACTCTTTAATTAATATATAAATAACATTCAATTTAGAAAGTATTTAGACATAATAACTTAAATCTTTTATTGTAGATACCTCTTCTTTTATTGTAATTCTCTTTGTTAGTCAATCTTTTACTAAGAATCTAAACTTGCACATATGAAAAATCCATTGCGTTAAGTTATTTGCTTAGTTATGTTAAAACAACTCTTTAATATATTTTTTCCAATTATGTTTATAATTTTTAAGCATTCATATATATATATATATACACACACACACACAGACAAAGCATTTCAATATCATCGAAATAAATATAAGCATTGGCTTAACATTCAACTTTAAAAAATTATTAAGCTTGCTATAACATTTTTGACATAAACACTTAAATATGTACATCTATATTATTCTATACATATCAAGAAAAAAAAAGGTTCTAATTATGGTCTCTTTAATTAATTCTACAGTTATTCTTTTTTTTTTTTTAAATTCTTATTCCTATTATGAACTCTTTATTCACTTTACATAAAAAGAAAGCAATTTTTTTGTATTAATCTATAAAAAATTTTCTTTTGTAAGTGTTGGTTCTTTATAGTTTCCAAACATATACAAACAAATTTAATCTTTAATCATTTCGATAATAAGCATTCAAAATGTCTTGACTTATTTATATATATTGACTTTCTCATAATAGTTTATGTAACACTTGTGTCCTCTGTCAAAGGGTAAGTTGCCACTCTTTATTAAGAGAAGATGCCACGTTGGTGGCAAATATCAAAAGGCTAAGAACAAAGAAAAAAAGAAAGGAATAAAATGCCACATTAGTGGCATGTGTCAAGTTAAGGAGAGAGAGAGAGAATGCTAGTTAGTGTCTGACTTGCTCTCTCTCTCTCTCTCTCTCTCTATATATATATATATATATATACTGTGGCACCCTTGACCTAATCCATTACCAAACCCAGATAAGAGATGACACGTTACTACCTTGTCTTTTTAAAACCTTTCTTAAAATCCTTTCTTACTTAATTAAACTTAGGGTTCCCTTTTAATCAATTTCTTATAGTATTCATTTTAGCAAAAATCCTCTAGCATAACGGTAGTTTAGAGTCAAAATTAAAAATTTTAACCTATAATAAAAGCATTTCTATAATATTTCCAACCTTCATTCATCATCACAAGATCCTTTTGATCCACCACAAACTCATAAGCTTCATTTAGATCACAAGGCATCATTGCTAACTCATCACATGTAAATCACACATTCTAATTACACATGCATACATTAAAACCCTATTTGAAGCAAGCATACGACTCATAAACACATACGTTCATCATATGTATACATATTAAGGTTACTTATACAATCCATGTTTATAATTTACATCACTATAGTCAAGCCTATCTCGACCCATACATGAGTGCCATTTTACATGCTTACCTTATATCAAAATATACAAAACATATATAGAAACCCAAACTATATGGTTGTGTTGCAACACTGCTCCTACCAAGCTGAGCTGCATGATTTATCTACAACCTATGCATAAAAAAACCAATACGATAAACATACACTTAGTGGTGAATTTAATGAAATATACATATATATACATGCAAATGCATTAGCATATGTGATCATGCCAAACAGGTTCAATCGTAGGTAAATAGAAATTTAACATTAACATATACGAATCATGCTTAGTCATTCATATCTTATTACTTGCCATACATTATCTAGTATTATCATATTTTCATCACATGCAAATCCTTATATCCTCAATTTAAATTATAAATTTATAATATTCTTTTATACGATCATCCTAGTTTAAATATAATTATTAATTCATTTGGCCTATACTAAAGAGATCATGTCCCAAATATAAGATAATGGATTTAAAAGTGTGTGGGGGCCATCATTTTGGACCTCGACGACCACACCCATCATAACATGACATAACATAATCCATGTGTGGGGGTTCTCTGTAATGCTCGTGAAACTTAGTTTCATGAACAGTACTTTCGAGCCATGAATTGTATTTTTAGGATGTCGGGGCACTGTGTGATGGTTAAAAAGGGTAAGTATTGCTCGTAAAACTTTGATGAGCCATAAAATGATGAAAATGAAGTAATTAAAAGATTTAGTAAAACCAATAAATCATATAGGCTATAAATTAGTGAATAGTGACATTAGTAGGGTTG
>CANXYI010423368.1:0-12917 GCA_948208565.1 Hura crepitans | reverse complement strand
GAAATTGGGTCATGGGATATGAGTATGAAATATAAGTGAATATGGAAATCAATGGATGGAAATTGATTTTGATATGGGTTGGAATTGGTAGAGTACAAAATACCAAAATGGCCAAATAAATAGTGTCAGTTGCGAAAACTGACCAAATGAATAGTAACTTTACGATCATAGGCAAAGTTATGGTAACTTATGTGTTGTTTTCGTAAAATGTAACCTAATGGTAGAAATTAAATTTGGGAATGTAAAATGTTAAGAAAACCAATCATTGGCCCATTAGTTAGATACCCACTGGATAGGTTGATTAGTCGACTAGGGCGTTAGCAGTTGTTAGGCAATTTGGTCTTTTTGGGCCTACAGAGGTGTGTTGATTATGGCGACTGTAGCTGCTGATGTTTTGACATAAACCCTACATAGTAGGGTATTGAGAGGTCCACCTAGGCTGATCCCTACTACCTGTTTATTTGTTTGTGGGTATTAGGAGGTCTCACGGGGTTGATCTCTGCTATCCACCTTTGGTGATGCTGATATGACTTATAGATACTAAGTGGTCTATGGACTGATCCCTGCTATTAGGTGAGGTAGGTTCAGCTACCTAGGTCTAAAATATGGGCCACTTCATAGGATAATCCCACTATCTAGTGTCTTAAAGAGTTGTCTATCCATCATAGGCCTATAATATTGATAACTTTGACTTAAAAGATAATTGAATAACAGAACTTAAGTATACATTAAATGTTGCATGTTGCTTGTATACATGGTAGAAATAATTTATTTGGCTTATTCCACCACTTAGTGTCATACTCAGCATGTCGGTGTTTTGATACGCAGGCTATAACTTGACAGACAATCGGCACCAAATAACCCTAGTGTAGTTGTCTTCAAGTCTTTTGGTACTTTTTATTTTTTCTTTTGAGTTTTGTATAGATGCACTCATGTATATAGATGAACTATGTGTTATGATATTATCTATTAAAATGAGAATAATGAGCAGAAATACATGTAAAGTTTTGTATTGTAATGAAAATTTGTTTATACATGATTATATGCTGATAGGTTTATAACCCTGTGATTCTATGAAATATGTATCCAGTTGAGGATTGTTATGATCTAGAGGACTAGAGGGTCCAGAGGGGGATGTGTTTGAGAAAGTGAATTTAGAAGTGTTTTTCTTTGTAGGTTTATCTGGGTTAGTTACTTAAGCAGCCGTTATGTTGCCCAATTTTCTATAATCGTCTGATAATGCTTGTTAGGAACTTTAATGGAATAAAATGAGACGTAATAAAGGGATAAATAAATTAGAAATGGAGTAAGGACATGTTTGGTCAGAGTTGGTGAAACTTGGGTAGAAGTTAAATTAAAGGCCCTTAGGGAAATCCAAAGATGGGTTACCTCAGCGGGAAGTCACACACCTTGCCTATTTTAGGTAGAAATGGGTAGGGGATGTTACTTGGATTATATTGATGGTAGTCAATAATTGATTATGCTTCCAAAAAATTAACCTCCTACACCATAGAGGGATAGGAAATAATCATTAGGAGTGATTATGTTTGGAAATTGCAAAATTAAATATTTTTGTAGCTGGGAACCAGTAATTATAGTGATTGGTCCATAGTACCAGCGTATATATCCAAACTAATTTAAGCTTGAGGTGTTATCAATAGAAAAGTGAAAAGAGCGATACCTAAAATATTTAGTAAGGCCTATACAAATAAATATACACGAGAGAGATAAATGAGTTAAATCAATATAGATAACTATGGAAAAAGGAAAAGGAATAAGTGGAACTAATTTGATTATTGTTAAAACCCTTATGGATAAAAGTTATTCACTTTTCTTTGACTGTATTCATTATCGACCT
Organism: Hura crepitans; assembly: GCA_948208565.1. Taxonomy (NCBI): domain Eukaryota; kingdom Viridiplantae; phylum Streptophyta; class Magnoliopsida; order Malpighiales; family Euphorbiaceae; genus Hura; species Hura crepitans. The sequence goes on along the minus strand of CANXYI010423368.1, from coordinate 11,059 downwards.
GGGGATTGCACTTTGACATGGACTGCATATTGGCATAATAATTCTTCATTTTAACATATGCATCACATGATAGCAAAAGGCATATTGATAACTTAGCTATGACGGGACTTGGCAAGAGTCAAATATAAAACCATAAATAAATAAGGAAGTAAATACTAAGAGAAAAGGAAAAAAATAAATAAATAATTCTGAAATAATAAAATATTATGGAAAAAAGAATAAATTTACCATTTTACCCTTAAAAAGGGAAGATCATTGAAATTAAGTAGAATAAAGATGAATATCTATAGCACCATGATGGGTTGTGGGCACTTGGCAGAAAATACTTAGGACGGTGGCATGTTATCTCATGCATTAACAAGATTGATCATATCTTGCTCAAAATGTGATATGTATACATAAGTAAAAGGCAAGATAACAAGTTCAGTGGAATTTGTCTATGATTCAAAATATATGGTACATTATTCAGGGATCGTAAATCTACTAACTTATGGCACAACACTTCACCCTTAAACAAGTAAGTCATAAAACAGCATTAAGCACAAGGATTGCATAAAAGACCAAAAAAAAAAAAATAAAAGCTCGATCTTACGTCCTAATCTTTATCAAGCAATTTTGGGACAAAATTCCCAAAAGGTGAAGACTTGTAATGCCCATGCATCAAGACATTGGGAATAGTGCCTTGAGACTCGAAAAGGGCACTCGGCATGTCGGGTCACTAGCATGAATCTTGAGGTAGGGCACATTGCCCAACAAACTTCGATGGCTTCAAAGAGGGTGAAAATGGTCTCAATTAAAAATTTAACAGAACTAATAAATTAATTCGGGCTGTAAGCTAGCAGGTCATGGGCTTAGATCAAGTCATCCTAAGAATGACATGAGATGAACTCGAACAGATATAAAAATATTACACCCTAATGGTTAAAATTTGTAATGAAGACAACAGAGAAGGAATTTTAATTTTTTGAAGTAATTTGGAATTTTTTTAGGATTTCGGTAGAATTGTGATTTTTTTGAAATCGTGTTAACCTAGTTCCCGAAGCAATTTGGCCATGAAATTTGATATGCCTTTAATAGAATGTATTTAGGGGAAGTATAGGTGATTGAGTTGTAACATAGCTATAATTAGCCTTAAGCAAGTGTATGTAGAAGAAGTAGCTTTTATGGTTAATGTTTGTGAGACTTGCAAACTATTTTTCTTTTTCATTTTTATGCTAGATAAGGCATGTATTTTATGTTTTATTTTGGTAATAAGAATAGGAATTTCTAGATACCATTATTTGTGTGGTAGGTTAGGATTGTATAGGTGCATTTATGAGGGAATGAATTAGGTAGGAGAGGTGGAAATGTGTAAGTTAGTGTGCTGTGAGAGAGTGTGATGCTGGAATTTTTGGATGCCTTTAAGAGTGACAAAAATGTGAATCCACTGTGCTGTGCATGTGATATTTAGATTCTTATTGCATTTTGAGTGAAGATAACGTGAATTTTAGTGTGATGTTGATGTGTGTGCTTGTCGTGCTATTAGCTTGTGTGCATGAGAAGAAAAAATCATTTTTATGGGCTAGTGAAGGGGAAAATGTGAGGTGTGTGTGTGTGTATTGAAATGTTAGCTAATGTATGGGAGTAAGAAACTCATTTGAGGAGAAGGTGATGTGTGTGTAGTATGGAACCATAGGTAGGAGTAAGAGCTAGTAGAAACATGTCATCACTCATTAATATATGGACATAGGCTAATAAAATGTGACATATAAGTTTAGGGATCTAGAACGAAATACACCTTATAATTCCATAAGCATAGGAGGCCGAGAGAGAGGGGTATAGAAATCGAAAAAGAGAATGAATGAACTAACTTATGTCAATGCATAAAAATAAAAAAAAATTAAGAGGGTGATAACTATGTGGTGTTAGGTTGGCAAGCCGAGTTGTGATCTGAATTGAAGTGGCATGTAAGAGATAAGCTGATTAATGGATAAATTTAATAAAGTTATGGATGATACATGTATAAATATCTTAGGGCTAAAACATGCATGGATATTAACTATAGGGTATACTTTCTAAATGCTAGTTTTTGCTTTTGTTAGTTTACATGTTTATAACATGTGAAGGTGGTAAATTATAAGGGACATATACCTAGGATATATACACACACACACACACACACACACACACACACGCACACACACACACACACACACATACATATATGCATAGCTAATAAGGGCCAAAAGCATAGTGTATAAACTTAACTAAAATACTTATGGTGTAAAACCATATTAGAGTATGGGAATAAAGCTAATAAAATAGTGTAATTATATATTATAAAGATTATATACAATTTGCTTATAAGAATAATGTAGTTAAAATGATGGTAACTATGCTTTATTGAATTAATTAAATAATTTACGTGTGGAGGTAAATTAATATGGAAGTGAAACTTAAGATGATGAACAAGATTCATGATGGAATAATTACACATACTTATGGTATATACATGTTATGGACCAGGGAAATAATAAAATGATGGTAAGAAAACTTATGCTAAATTGAGCTAAAATATAACTTGAATTTGTTCAGATTTGAGAGATTATCTAATATTATGAAGAAATTAAAATGGCAAGGAAACTAAAATGGGAAAAAAAAATTTAAAGACTATTTTTATATAATTAATGAAATGTGGAATTTTCGTAAAAGCCATTGAAAGAGTAAACAAATTCAGCTTTAGGCCTATGCTAGTACCAAACATTAATTGAATTAAGGTAGAAGAAAATGCCTAAAATGTCATGGCTATGGGCCTATAAGTGTAATAAAAAATTAACGACTAAGGACCAATGATAATGGTGAAACCACTCGAATATGATCTATAACTATCTAAAATGGACTATTGCCTGAACCAAAAATATATCTGGATAGTAAATGGCAGTTAAAGGGAAATTTAATATGTAATAAAACTAAGAATAATATAACTTAAATCTTGGCCACCACAAGGGCTAAAAATATAATTGGGAATTTATTTAGTACTATTTAATTATGGCTATACTAGACCGGGGTAAAAGTGAACTATGAAATAAAATTCATATGTCTATTTTTCACGTAATAATATTATAAGAAGTTAATTAATAAAGAAATAAACATAAATTGTGATCAATGGCCCATAAGTTAGACACCCACTAGATAGGTTGACTGGTCAACTTAGGGATTATCACTGCTACACTATCTGATTTTCATGTAGAGCCGGTACAACGGTTTAGGTCCATTATGGGGCCATTGTACTAGTCTGCTAGGTAGACTATTATGTTACTATCACACTTGATGCCACTACCAGATTATTCTAGTGCAATGATGTAGGTCCATAATTAGGCCACTACACTAGTATACGAGGTAGACCACTACCTTGCTAGCCTACTTTGTCTGTAAATCATATTATGTTAGTGTAGTGGCATAAGTCCATAATTAGGCCACTGTACTAGTCTGCAAGGCAGACCACCACTTTCCTAGCCTACTTTGTCTATACATCAGACTATGCAGGTGCAGTGGTGTAAGTCCAAAAATGGGCCACTGCATTAGCCTACAAGGCAAACCATGGCATGGTGTAGCGATTGAGCTCTATAATATGGGCCCCTGCACAATTTTTATTTCCCTTTTTGGTTTAGTGTATTTAAGTGTAATCTACCTAGTTGGACCTATTTCCAAACTTAAATATTATTATTTTTAATTGATTAATTAGTTGAATAAACTGCTTAAATTAAATGATTGAAAGTTGCACACTGACTTAAATGGCCTCCTTGAATTAAGGAAAATTATACTTAAACCCAAATAAGTGTGATATCTAAATTTATATTAATAAAATTGTTGAGTGAGCTATAGTAACTAAATTAATAGGATTATACATAGGTTTAAATTATATAAATTAATTGAGGGACTATAATTAATTAATTTAATTAAAAATGAATATATTATTTTTAATGGACTCTAATATATATTAATGTTACATGATGAATGCATTAAAATAGTTATGTGTATCATGTAAGACATGTTTTAATTAATTAAATTCACCACTGAGTTTTATACTTAGTGTACTAGTGTTTTAGTGTGTAGGTGAGCTAGTGTGATAGACAAGCCTTAAGGTACGTGCAGTGTAGCAATAAAGGAAATAAAGACTTGCATTTTATGTATTTGGGGACCATAATGGTACTCATATAATAACTATAGGTTATTTGTCTGACATGCTCAGAAGCTGTTGTGGTTTTGTAATCTAAATAAATTAAGATTTGTATAAATAGCCTTTATGAGATGAATACTTATTTATGTGTTTGGTAGATTTGAATTTTTTTATAAGTGTAATATAAGGTCAGAGGCTTATGTGATTATGATAATTAGAGGACTCAAAATGTCCGAGCTTGATAGATTAGGACATATGATCATTGAAATTATTTTATAGAGGTGAAAATTTTTTTGGATGGTACCTGAATAGCTATTATGCTGCCTAAAATTTTAAATCAAATGACAATGGAAGTGATAGTTGAATTTTTTTTCATAAGTACTAAACAAATGAACTTTAGAGTAGTTCAAGGATGGATAACCTAATAGGAAGTGCTCCATTTGTCGGATTTCTTTAGAAAGCCAACAAGTGTGTGACAACTATGATAGGTTATGTGTACTTGGAGTGGATGAACTAAGGACACAAATTTTGAGGGAAGAACATGAAGCTCCATATTCCATGCACCTAAGAAGTATAAAGATATACCTTGATTTAAAGCCTCATTATTAATGGCAAGGAATGAAACAAGTCATGGTAGAATATATAGCTCAATGTTTGACATGTCAGTAAGTGAAAGTTAAGCATAAAGTTCCTTTTACACTAGTGCAACCTATAATAATTCTAGAATATAAATGGGAAAAGGTCACCATGAATTTTGTGATGGGTTTATCAATGACTAGAAGTAAATATAATTTAGTCTAGGTGATTATGGATAGGTTGACTAAGATAACCCATTTTATTCTAATCAAAATGGATTATTCCTTATATAAATTGGCATAGTTTTAAATAAATGAGATCATAAGGTTACATGGAGCACCAGTTGCCATTATCTCTGATCGAGATCCATGTTTCACTCCTAAATTTTGAAAGAAGTTGCAAGAAGCCTTGAGTACCCACTTGACTTTTAGCATAACCTTTCATCTATAGACAAATAAGGAATCAGAATGGGAGATATAAGTATTGGAAGATATGCTACATAGCTATGCTACTGAATTCAAATAAAGTTGGGACCAGTATTTATCCTTAGTAGAATTTGCTTATGACTACAACTACCAGACTAGCTTAAGCATGGCTTTGTATGAAGCATTGTATGGTAGAAAATATAGAACTCCTCTTTATTGGAGTGAAATAGGTGAAAGTAGATTGGTGGGATTGATTTGGTTAAATGCGACTGAAGAGAAGGTTAGAATTACAAAAGATAGGTTAAAAGCTACCACAGACCGATAGAAGTCATATGCTGACCTAAAACGGAAGGACATTGAGTATAAGGTTGGAAAGAAAGTGTTATTAAAAGTGTCATCATGGAAAAAGGTACTTAGGTTTGGCAAGAAAAGGAAATTGAGCCCTATGTTCATTAGTCCATATGAGATAGTAGAATGTGTGGGACCAATAGCATAGTGATTAGCCTTGCCACCTGAGTTATAGTAGACTCATGATGTCTTTCATGTCATGATGTTGAGGCGATATAGATTAGATCCTTTACATATTATAGTTGTAGAAGAGATTCAAGTATAGCTAGATTTAAACTATGAAAAGGAACTAGTAGAGATCCTAGCTAGAGAGATCAAGCTATTGAGGAACAAAGCTATACTCTGGTAAAAGTGCTATAGAAGCATCACAAAGTAGAAGAGGCCACCTAAGAAAGCAAAGAATAGATGAAAGCACAAAATCCACAGCTATTCTCATCAGGTAATTTCAAGGATGAAATTCCTTAGGAGTTAAAGAATTGTAAAGCCTATAAAACTTAATTTCATACACAGTACCTCTGAGGCATGAATTGTGACACCCCTTAATAAATCCCTTAAGAGACCTCATAGGTGATGCATGCACTTTTAGGTCACTAATACCATTCCTATCACTCCTATTACTTACATTAGATAAACTTACTTTGTTTCCAAATTCAGTTCTTATATGTTTTATATCTTATCAAAGAATAGTCATACAAAAATGCCTCTTTCAAATAATTAGGAGTCATTTCCAAAAACTTAGAAATTTCAAGAGCATAATGGATGTCCAGGTTCTATCCCAAAAATTTCAAAAGCTAGTTTAACACTTTATAAATATTTCACAATTCCTAGACACATCTGGTCCCCCATTCTTAGCCTAACACGAACTTAATCACACATTAAACTCAGGCCTTAGGCCGCAAATAAAAACATGCATATATAAAGCCTTAGGCTCACATTAGCATCACACATCATAGTTGAACATACACTCACATGAAAAGCATATAAGACTATTTTATTTAAATCAGTAGGTTATATTTACTTATAGACATTACATATCTAGAGCTTAAATACATACTTCTACCTAATTCCCACCTAAGTACATTGATATCAAAATTGTACAATAATTACTTTAGAATCCTTCACTAGTATCCTTTGAACCCTTATTGTCATGCTTCACAAGGTAAGATTCTGCTATTGAGTACTTGTGCACCAAAATAGGTATGCTGAGTATACAAAATACTCAGTGGTGAACTTAAAGCATTTAAATAATAGCAATATATTATTTACATACTTGTGTAGTTTAATAGCTGATTTTTACTTCATTATGTAATTTAATTACACAACTTGGTACCAAATTACTAAAATACCCCTAAGGCATTTCCACATCCTGAAATATAATTTTTTACTCATATAAATTATTTAAAGTAATTATTAATATTTCTAGCATGCATACTTTACAAGAATCAATTTATTTATATCATATGTGTAAAATGACTAAAATGCCCTTTTATTTGTATTTCACCAATTTCTTAGAAAAAGTCATTTTGTTATGCTTAATTTTATCTTCCATAATTATTCTGCTTATTTTCTTAATTTAATTCATTAGCCTGACTAGGAAGACGACACTTAAAGTCACTAGATCTAGAGGGATAACAAACTGGTGCAGTGGTCCCTATTATGGACCTACGCCGCTGCACCGGCATGTGTGCCATAATAGAGATCAATTGTAACCTCTCCAGACATAAGTAAATAGTAGCTATGTGACATAATAGAGATCAGCCCGTAGGCCTCCCCAGCCACAAATAAATATCGTTAACAACTGGATGACAAAATAGAGATCAGTTCGTAGACCTCTCCAACTACCAATAAATATCATTAACATCTAGGTGACATAATGGAGATCAGTCTGTAGACCTCTCCAGCCACTAATAAAAATTACTGCCTAAATATCAGACAACTAGTAGCTGCAAAACCTTTAGTTAATCAATCAATCCATCCAGTGGGTGTCTAACTAATGGGCCAAGTAGCTTATTTTGAGTTCATTTATTAACTAAAAATATTCTTATAATATTTATGTTTCAAAAATAGACAGTTACAATTTTTATCACATACTTTATTTTTCAACTGGTCTGGTATAGCCATATTTTGGCTCTACTAGGTAAAAATTCCAAAATGATATTTAATTCTACTATTACCAAAATTCAAGGTATAATATGTTTATGATTTATCATGGCATTAATACTACAAAAAATTAACACTTTTTGTCCAGTGACATTTTTGGTTTAGGTATTGGTTAACTGGACAGTTATTGGTCATTTTGACCACTTTTCAAGTCAGATTCTAGGACTGTTTTAAGTCTAATTTTAATCTAGTTTTTAACATCTTTTTAAACACATTCATAGGCTCTAAGCAAAACTTATCTAAGCCAATTCCAAGGGCAAACAAATGGCATAAAAGCCATTCATACAAAGATCTCAAATCAAGCCCAAAAAGGCACAACTAAAAATGCATTTACATAGCACACTTCAAGCCACTTTTTAGGTGCTTATTTTATGTCATAGCTATATGTTTTAGTTTAACATTTTTAGCCATTTCAAAGGCATATTCTAAAGGTATATTTTATCTTGTCAACATTTCATATACATTATTTAAGTTTGTAGTCATTATAAGCCAATTCCATAGCTAAAATAATGTATATACTAAATATTTCTATAAGCTACATTATAAGCCATATCACCGTTACATGCTCTCAAGTACTAAGAGAAAAAGAACACAAAGTTCTATTCCTTTTCACATGAGATTAATATTCATCACTACATGCCATAAACCTAATAATACTCATATACGCCAAATTTTAAGCCAATTCACATAGGTTACCAACCATCACACATAAAATCCACTAAAAGTAGTTCTTAGGTACAAGCATGTATGTCATATTCTACCATAATTTCTAACCACAATGGCCATAATCTTGATTCTCACATACAAGAAAATTTTGAATTTACATTTTAGGTAGCAAACTTCTCATCCAAACAACCATACACATTAAAATCAATAAGCATTTAAAGTTAACTTTGGAAGCACTTTGAAACATAACTCTTAATTTCACTAAGTTCTCACATACTCTTCACTACCAAAGATGAATTCAAACCTAAGCTTAATAATCCAACCATCCTAAATAAACAGTCAACATCCTAGGCACCTTAAAACATAAAGAAAAGGCTTGAAGTTCACTTACTTATGAAAAGATGCCCTTAAAATCTTCAAGCACACCAAGCTATCTAACTTTCGTAGTGAGCTTCCCCTTTTTTTGTGGGCTTTAAGCTGCCTTCCAATGGCCACCAATACCTAACACACATAACCACACAAGTCTTAGGCATGTCCTAGCATCAATTAGAAGCCAAAAAAAAAACTCATGGAAAGGAGAAGAATCAACTAAAACTCACCTCAAGGACACTATTCTGGACTGCTCTGAACTAGTCCACTTGTATGATTTTTATCTCCCAAACAAAAAATCCTTTCTAGTTGATTCTTATTCCTCATGGTTGCTAACACAGAGGTGAAAATTTAGCAACTAGAATCACTTAATTTAGTGGTCGAATGAAAAAGTTATGGCTATTCTTCCCTCTGCTTGGCATCAGTAATAGCATGGAGAAAAGGGTGGAAAGAAATAGTTCATCTAAGTGGAAATCCACTTGTCAAGGGAGGTTTACCACTTGGCATAAAGTGGGGCCCATCTTGACATATCAAAGGTGGTCTCGATAATCTCGAACCATCCTAATTTTTGGTAGACTTTGAACATTCATAGTAATTCACTCGGACATTAAAAAATTATGCCATTTATTTTAAAATTCATATTTTAATCCCCTCTATCTGCTTATAAATTTTCATGGTCAAATTCCATTAATAAGATAGTTTTCAGACTACCTCAATTTGTTTGCCAACATCGAAAATTTTGTGAATTTGCAAACGACCTCTAATTTGAAAAATTCTTTCACTAGTGGACTTAGTGGAATTTTTGAGCTTTAGGATTTGTTATTTTTAAGTTCGTCTGGGCACATCCTGAGTCAATCTCAATTTGAAAAATTTTTATTGCATAGATGCATTCCTTTCTACTTAGAATGAATTATTAGTTCTGTTAAATTTTAAAATTTTAACTTTTTCATCAACTTAAAGCCGCTTGAAGTTTCATGACCAATGCCACTACCTCAATCCATGAGCAAGTGAGCCGACAACCCAGGCACAGTTCTTGGACCCTGTGGCACTATTCACAAAGCCTCAAATCATGGGTATTACATTTCTTCCCCTCTTAAAGTAAATTTCATCCTCAAAATTACCTTAAGGAAATAATTGCGGGTATTGGGCTTTCACCAACTCTTCTATTTCCTAAGTAGCCTCTTCTTATATTATGATGCCTCCATAACACCTTCACAAGTGGTATGGATTTATTCCATAATTGTTTTAGCGCTCAAGCCAAAATCTGAATAGGTTCCTCTTCATAACTTAAATTAAGCTGCATCTCGATACCTGACATTGAAATCACATGTAAATGATCTGATCTATACCTCCTGAGCATGGAAACATGAAATACATCATGAATCTACTATAACTTAAAGGGTAATGCCAGTCTATATGTTAGAGGTCCAACCTTCTTAATGATCTCATATGGCCTAATAAACTAGGGGCTCAATTTCCCCTTTTTACCAAACCTCAAAATTTTCTTCCAAGGAGAAACCTTTAGGAATACATTATCACTCACTGCATATTCAATATCTTTCCACTTTAGGTTAGCATATGATTTTTGTCTGTCAACTGCTACCTTCAGCCTTTCTCTAACTATCCTTACTTTCTCTTCAGCATCTCGAATCAATTCAACACCAATAACTTTTCTCTATCTAACCTCACTCTAACACAAAGGAGTTCTAAATCATTTATCGTATAGTGCAATTCCTAAACTAGACTGGTAACTATTATTATAGGCAAACTCTGCCAAAGGAAAATACTGATCCTAACTACCCTTAAACTCAATAGCATAACCTCACAGCATATCTTCTAATATCTATATCACCTTTTCTAACTGTCTATCAATTTGAGGATAAAATGATGTGCTATAAGCCAATCTTGTGTCTAATGCCTCTTATAACTTCCTCCAAAATCTAAAAGTAAAGCGAGGATCTCTATTAGAAATGATAGTCACTGGCACACCATGTAATTTGACTCTCTCATCCACATATGGTTTAGCTAGTTTTTTTAAGGAACAATCCATTCTAACATGATAAAATGGATTATCTTAGTTAATCTATCCACTATTGTCCACACAACATCACACTTGCCTCTAGTCATAGGCAAACCTATCACAAAGTCTATAATCACCTTCTCCCATTTCCATTCTGGTATTACTATAGGATGTAACAAACCAGAAGGAACCTAATGCTCAACTTTCACTTGCTGGCATGTCAAACACCTAGCAACATATTCTGCTATATCTTTCTTTATACTTGGCCACTAACACTAGGATTTCAAAACCAAATACATATTCGTGCTCCGTAGGTGCATAGAATAAGGAGCTTCA
>CANXYI010423352.1:0-10842 GCA_948208565.1 Hura crepitans | reverse complement strand
ATCCAATTTTGATCCTGAAATATTCCATGGACACCAAATTATGTAGGAAAATGGTTTTACATGATAAAAATAAATAATAGTCAAAATCATATTCTTACCCAATAAATTGGTGTTTTGTTAATAAAATAAATTTTGATTTTTTGTCAATAAAATTTGTAATGATAATATTTATTTTCTAAAATTGACATTTGAGAATCAAAGTTCTCAAGTTATTCTTCTAAATAAAAATCACCACAATAAAATTCCTTTTTTCCAAATTAACATACGAGAACCAAAGTTCTCAAACTCATCATTCGATTTTAGTAAAAAGTCACCACAATAAAATCCCTTTACTAAAATTGGCATGAGAGAACCAAAGTTCTCAAAATAATCAATTGGCCGATTTCATGTATGTTATTTTGATTCCAAGCACCTATTTATTTATCTGTAAATATATTATGTAATTTTTGCTAAATGAATGTGTGATTTACTTTAATTGTAAAATATCGCTTGAGAAAAGAAATAGTATCATAAATTTAAAATGAATTTTCATATTAATTTGAGGTATAAATAAGAGTGGGGTTCTAAATTGCTCTGGTTTTGGCCTTACAAGGTATTTCCCAACTCTGTTGGGTGGTGACTCTTACCTTATGGTGCCCAACTTGCTTCTTCTAGGCTAATTAAAAAGGAGTGGCCCTATATTCCTTTAGCTTCTTTCTCGTCTTTTGAGACTTGAGGAGTGAGGCTTAAGTTGAGGCTTAGGCTGCTTTAGTTTGATCGGTCCTAGGAAAACAAAAGGGATGTGAACACTTGAGTGGTGACATGTGTCACCTAAGCATCTCGAAAATGCTCGATTTTGGCTAAAATTTTGGAAAATTTTAAAAATTCACTTGGACAGCAAAAAATCATTGTGTTAGTTTTAAAAAACCTCAATTGGTCTTATTTAAGGGCTCATAAATTCTCAAATCAAAATTTCTTCTATAGGACAGTTAACTAATTCTTCGATTTATGTGAAAATCTCAAAATTAATAAAAAATAGCAAATGACCTCAAAAAATTAAAATTCCTTCACCAATGGTCTCAGGGGAATTTTTGACCTTTAAAGAATGGTATTTTTAGATCCATTCGAGCACATCCCAGATCATTCTCAGCCTAAGTCCATTTAAGCTTGCGGCCTATTAGGTTTTGGCATAAAATAATTTATTAGTTCTACTAAATTTTTAAATTAATTCATTTTTATCATTTTTGGCCAGTCAAAGTTTCATGACAAGTATGCCTCATCTTAATCCTTATGAAGGTGACTTGGCACTCCGAGAACCCTATTCGAGCTTCAGAGGTGCTATTCATAGAGCCTCGACTTATGAGCATCACACACCATGTGTATGTAACTTGAACTTAAGTGAATTTTTTCCACTTCTAGGGATATCTATGGAGTCTACAAGCTTGATGGACACCTTTCTACATATTTTTCATGATTTATGTTAGTGGTTTTGTGGGGAAATATGAGGGGAAAAACATGAAAATGATAGTTAGAAGAGAGGGATGGCATCGATAGCCCGAGGAAGAAGAAAGGGAGGAGGAGAAAGGTAGAAGGTGATTTGCCAAGTAGTGGAATATCCCAATGGCAATGGGATTTATATCTATATGACTGTGTGCCTTGAGTGGTGACAAGTGTCATCCGGGTGCCCTAAAAAATCTTAATTTTTAGCTATAACTTTAGGCAATTTTTAAAATTCCCCTAAACCTCTAAAAATTATCACTTTTTTTTTTCTAAAAATCCTAAATTGGGCTCATTTACATACCTATAAAATTTCATAGCAAAATTCCATTAGCAAGTCGGTTAACTAATTTCTCAAAAAATTGAGAAATTCTAAAAATTTACTGAACGACCTTAGAAAATTAAAATTCCTTCACCAAAATTTTTTAACCTTCAGGGTATGATATTATCAAGTTTGTCTGGGTACATCTTAGGTCATTCCAAGCCCAAGTCCATTTAAGGCTACAACCTACTAGATTATAGCCTAGAATGATTTATTGGTTCTGCTAAATTTTTAATTTAAGTTATTTTCCCCATTTTATGCTCATCAAAGTTTCATGACAAGTGCACCCCTTCTCAGGCCGTGTAAAGGTATCCCAGCTCTACGGGAACCCTATTCGAGCCTCAGAGGTACTTTTCACATAACCTTGATTTTTAAGCATTATAGTCTAGCTTGTTAGACATCTTATGATGGATCTCCTTGATCCTCATGCCTAGTTCTATGTGAATGAGGTGGAGCTGCTCCATCATTTAGGCTTTCATGCCCTATAGTAAGGTCTAGAATGAGGATGGGGGAGGTGCTAAAGTTAATGGACTCGCCTTATCTATCCACTGTCTCTGGGCTGGTGGTTAAGGGGGCGAGTCCGACCTTAGTAGTTTACTGAGGTTTGCAACAAACTGATTGTCATCTCTTGGCTACCCTCTTACCTGCTCATCTAGCTCAATAGCTATCAGCAACCAATAGCCTGTTGGCACCCGTGGTTCACTTTTTGCAATCTTTATAGCTGTGCATGTGTCATAATTAATCTAGAGCTATTGCTGGAGTGCCACACCCAAATGCTACTTCGGGATACCCAAGTCCAATAGCACGGCTGTAATGACTCCTCTAACAACTATACCCATACTAAGGGACCTGCTACCTTGATGCAGGTGCTTAAGGATGGTCCATGTCGGGTTGAATAGAACACTATGCTTCATGGCCCAAAGCCTATAAAACTCAGTTTAGCTCTCTTGATCAGCACTGCCAACACATCCTAGGTAGCTAACGATAGACACTTTATGCAAATAGTGATGAACTAGATCCCTAATAGATGATGCCTTAGTGCAACTTGCATTATAGATTGTGCCAGTGACCAAGAAACTCCCAATGCTTATTTAGACACATGGGGATTTTAATAATCCAATTGACTAGTAGGCAGAGTAGCCTGATGAACTATAAGAATGATAGCTAGTATCTAGTCTCAAGCATGGCAAACTATATAACATAAGTGTCACTTAGATATACATGCCTAAACTAGAAGGTCCTAAAAAACTCCAGGCTGATAGTAGTGTATGTGGCATATCTCTAGAAGTAGAATTACCTCTATCCTACTTGTGCTAATAGCTGGTCAACCCTCTCGAGCATGCCTAGGTCTCAAAGGGTCTAGGTGCATAAGTAGCTACTCCTAATCTATATGATAGTGGAGAGGCATCAGGACTGCTTAGCTTTCTCATGAGTAAGCTAGCTGGGTATGACCACATGCTTTGGCATGGGTTATTGATGTGGACAACTTTATTGGCATTGTAGAGACATCATTATGTGTATATATAATATTTGGAAGTAGGAGTATAAAGGGGAAATTATACAAAAATGAACAAAAATGGCCTTAAATAGAAGATGGGCCAAAATGACCATTTAGAAGATGGGTCAAAATGGTTATTTTAGCTTTTGAAAAATAGCTATTTTGGGCTTGAAAAATGGCCATTTTGCTTCCTGTAAATGGCCATTTTCACCTACACTAAAATACTCATTTTTAAGTTGAAAATAGCCATTTTTTATATGAAAATGCTCATTTTCACCAAAAATGCATGTTTTTCTCCTCATAGGCTATAAGTGCACTTATGTATGCATAGATCCCTATACCACTTGAGTTTTTTTGTTTTTTTTTGCATCGATGGGTGACAAATTTCTTTAAAAACTTTATAAGATTCTTAATCTTCCCTCTATATGGACAATGTCTACTCTGGCCCCCTTCAGTGGTCTAAAATTTCTTTGAAGATTTCATCTTAACTTGACTTTTCTAATAGCTACAACCGACTTTTGGGATCCATAATTCCATGTTTTCTATTTTTCCCATAAAGAATTATGCCTTTTATCTAATGAGTTTGCTGTAATCTTAGAGCTATCCTATTCATCTGACACACCACCTTATTGTCCGAACTGCATTTTATAGTACCCATATGAAATAGTTGACGCAATAGGTATACTCCCATTATTAGCTACTAGATGGGTAGCAATGCAAGAGCCTATCTTTCTAAATTATTTGTTAGCCTATGATGAAGGCTATACTAATGTCCTATCCCTACGTATGGGCATGTACTTATTCATCGTCTTCTCTAAGTATCTGACAATTACATCTGAAGGCTACTTTGGAGATTACTAGTTGTTCGATGTGGTCAATAATTTAATGTAAGGCTTGAATCTTTTCCCTTTGATCCTTCCTAAGATAATCCTCGGCCTTGATGATATAAAGTTCAAAGAAGCTGATTTCTTCTGTGGGAGTCCTTTCCTACTCGGTGTTTTTTTCAAGAATAGACTGCCCCCTAAGGGGTTTTTGCCTTTTCCTTTAGTTTGCCTTTTACTTAGGAAACCCTTTCAAGTTTTCATTCCTAACAGACTTTTTAAGGATAGACTACCCATATGGGTTTCACTCTATCCTCAGTTTAACTTTTACTTAGGAAGCCTTTACATGTTTTCATTCCTAACATTTTTTAAATTTGGTTATAGGAGAAGCTTCATCTATTGGATGATCATCCCCCTCTTGTTCTTGGGTCTTATAGTCTAAATCATTTACTATCCCGTGCCATCTTGTGTTGCTTTGTAAATGTTTATCGATAGGTTTTTTGGTTGAGTAATATAATCGACAACAACATAAGTTCTAGGAGCTATTGGATTCCACTATAATATGTATGAAAGAGTGGTCCTATAGGGTTTATACTCTTCATTGGTTTGCACCAAGTTAAATTTTGTATTTTGAACCACTGTGTCAGGCAGTTTGGTGAGACTCAGGGTACTGTTACTCACCTATTATCCTTTAGAGGGGGGAATCCATCTATCACTTTCATCATTAGTTATCATAACTTTTGGAAGTAATTACCTTTAAAGACAAATATTCTACCCAAGGCTACTTGCAATTTTTGAACCTTTGATCTGTACTAAGAATGGGTGATAAGCCTTTCCTGAGACAAATCAGACTCGATGGTTGAAGATAGGGGGTGAGAGCTTTAATAAGAGATAAAAGATTTAAAAATGCATTTTTATTGCTTTTTTTTTAAACTCTTGTATAGAGTAATATAATGACAACATTTCTATATCTCTTATCCATAAGATGCTCAATCGAGCTTATTAAAGTGGTCCTATCTACTTGCATCATATTGGCATTTTATGATAATCACAATAAGATATTAATGCAATAATAAATCTCCTCGTTCAATCAAGAGAGATCTTAATTACATCATAAATGCCTATTGTCAATCAACCCTTATAGTTTTTCTTGATTAACTATTCTCTCTCAACCCCTAATTATTGTATAAAATGCCTTTTTTCTATTTTCACACTATCAGAGTGCCCACTTTTAGCAAGGCTATCATTTTTTGATTTTCGAATCATAGGGCCATTTTTCTCTTCTTTTGCTTTTTATTTTTTTCTTTAACTATAGAACCTTTAGTCTATCCATATTTATCAGCTCCTTGAACTCATTTCCATCATAATCTATAAGAATTGTAGTGCCCCTTGGCAATAATTACTTAAGGATGAATGGTCTTTCCTAATTCAATTTGAACTTCCTTCTTATATCAATCAGACCCTATCTCATCTATTTGAGGACTAGTCCACCTTCCTTCAACTTATGATCCTTCACCCTTTTGCTAAAGGCTTATGCCATGCTTTTTTGATAAACTTAATTGTGATAATTAGCCCTCAAATGTTTCTTATCTTACAAGTTCAATTGTTAGAGCCTCTACTCTACCTAAGCTATTTTAGGAATCTCTACTTCTATTGCCACCCTTAAAGACTGGAGTTTAATCTCTACCAGAAGCACCACATCTAACCTATATACTAAGGAAAATGGAGTAGCACTCATTGAAGTACGAATTGTTGTTCTATACCCTTAAGGAGTAAATGGAAGTTTGTCAGCCCAATCTTCATAAGTTACAACTATCTTAGCTAGGAACTTCTTAACATTCTTATTTGCTACTTCTACTACTCTATTAGCTTGTGGCCTATAAGGAAAGGATTTATGGTGTTGTATCTTATACTTCTATAATAGTGCCTTTGTCTTAGCTTGAAATTGGACATCGTTGTCTAAAACTATGTGGTGCCCATATCTACATATTAGATTCTTCTCTATGAATTTAGGTATCTCTTTTCCCCTAATTTCTTGAATGATTCTACTTCAACCTATTTTGATAAATAGTCGATGCCTACCATAATGAAATGATTCCTATTCAAAGCTATCAGATGTATCTATCTGATTATATCTATCCCCTATGATGTGAAAGGCTAATGAGATGATAAACTACATAGTTCTGATATAGGCATGTGTCTTAAATCCCTATACTACTAACACTTATGGCATTTATATACATACTTTGAGTAGTCATGGTCCATAGTGAGCCAAAAGAATCCTTGACACATGATATTTTTAGCTCTACACCCTTTATATGTGTGCCATAAGACCTTGCATGTACCTCTTCCATAACCCTCTCTGCTTCTTTCTTTTCCAAGCAATAAAGCTAAAGATTGTCTAAACCTTATCCACACTAATGAATTGAGTTGAAGCTTCCTTAATGCCTTCTTGTCTCTATTTGTTGCTTCTTCAGGGAATTGTAATTTCTTTAAGTAGTTTTAGATATCATAAAACCATGGCATATGTTCTTTTTGTTTAATTTTTATTATTGACTTATAACAAGGCTTTTTTTGAGCTGGAAATTTTTACTAGTTTCATGATTATTCATTCTGGATTATCCCACATGAAGATTAGGGTGGCTAATGCATCTGCTAGTTGATTCTTATCTCTAAAAACATGGTGAAAAGTACACATCTCAAACTACTTGCTGATGGATCTTAAATGCCCTGCATGTGGCATTAACTTCTCTTCTTGAATGGTCTATTCTTTGTTGGTCTAATACACTACCAAAGATGAATCCCCAAATACCTCTACTCTCTTTCCACCAAGAGCCAATAATGCTTTGAGCCCAAATATGTAAGCTTTATACTTAAGCATGTTGTTTGTAATCTTATATCTTAATTTTCCAGCTAGTGGTATCTTTTCTCTTTAGAGGGCTATTAGAATTACCCCTACTCCCACTCCTTGCTATTTACTGCTCCATCAAAATACATTTGCCACCCTTGGATTATTATCAAGTTTAAGTCCTCATCTAGGAACTCAAACTCTATGGCTTCACCCTCTAATAGATGATGGGCCATAACTCTATGACTGCTTGCCCCTTTATGGTCTTCCTTATTATATACTAAATATCGAACTCTTGGAGCAAAAAGAGCCACTTACCTATTCTCCCTACCAAAAGTGGGGTTGTTTAAAGATATCTTAAAGGATTGTGCTTAGATACTGCCTATACCGTATAGGATTAGAAATAATGTCTTAGTTTCTTTGAAGCCCACACTATTTCTAAACAAATATTTTCCACTTCCACATACTTGGCCTTATAAGGAATAAACTTTTTATTTAGGTAGTAAATCACAAAATCAACCTTGAATTCATCCTTTTATGCTACCATAGCCCCTACTGGACTTTCTTTAATAGACAAATAGAGAATTAATGTCTTCCACTATCTTGGCAACTACAAAAATGGTGGATTTAATAAATATTCCCTAATAGTGTCAAAAGCTTTTTAATAGTCATGGCTCTATTTAACTGGTTGGTTTTTTTTTCTGAGAAGTTAGAAAATGGGCTCACATTTACTGGTAAGCTTCACTATAAATCTACTGACATATTATATTCTACCCAAAAATCCCTTTATCTCTTTCTTTTTTTTTGGAATTAGCATTTCTCTAATAGATTTAACTTTATCAGGGTCTATCTCAATCCCTATCTAACTCACTATATGCCCTAACAATTTTCCTAAAGTTACCCCAAGATATATTTCTTTGGATTCAGATGTACACTGTACTTATCGATCCACTTAAAGAACTTTTCTAATGCTTCAAAGTGTCATTCTCTTAAATTTTAACCTCTCTTTTAGAGTTATGTTCGATGCAATTAAGATTTCTTTAGGATCTTCATCAGTACCGAGATTAAATGAGGTATTATTGATTGAATTAATGTTAAACATGTTATGTCTGTGATGATTATCATTATACATGGTGCAATTAGATAAGATATTATAAAGATAAGCAAAATTGTTCATCTTATTAATGAGAGAAGTGGAAACATCATCATTAAAGAGTTCGAGTACATATAATATTTCAAAAAAGATTTTAGGAGGGTCTTCTTCTTTTATTTTATTCTTCCCTTTATCTTGGAGCATAGCAGTAGTCAAAATCTCTTCCTTGGATTCAATCTCCAGATTATGTAAGTTGGTCAGAACCTCTTTATCTTAAAATTCTAAGGTGGACCTAACTTTGTTTACAACCTAGTTAGACACATCATTGAAGATTGCAAACCTAGGCATAACCTTCCTCTTAATAATAACTAGCTCTAACTCCCTACAGTAGCTAACATTCCCTTTAGCTTGAACACAACTCTCTCCTAGTCGTGGGATACCCTTTCTTGCCTTCTTTGGCTTTGAAATCTACTGTGTATCCTAACCTCTTTTGATCCTTCTATGCTTTTGACTGAATAGCTAAGATCAAAACATCTGAATTATGTCTAAAACCAGCTCCAGGTAAATAATTCATATATTTAAGTATATTTACCACCTTGGGAGCATCCTTTTCCTTTTTTAAAAAGATCCTAGCTATATGGAAACCATTAAAGGGCTTGTTAGCTATCTCAAGTATCGAAACCTAATTCTCTCCCATAGCCCTTATTGTCACTATCTCGCCATCATAAGGGATATTAATCATCTGATGCAGTATTGATAGAAGTCCTCGCAACCTATAGAACCATGGCTTTCCTAAAAGTGGAGAGAAATTCATAGGGATATCAAGCACTACAAACCTTACATCATCTATTATTACCCTTATTTTAACCTTGACTTTAAAAATCCCATACGCTTATCTTTTAGCTTTGTTGTAGGCTATGATGGTAAGCTTGGACTGAGAGATCATTGAATCTTCCATCCCATATACAACTATTACTTTGGGTGGACATACATTAATAGATGATCCATTATTAACCATTACACATGCTATGTACTTGCCATTGACTTTAGCTTTTATGTATAAAGGACTATTATGATGAGGCCCTTCTGGTGGAAGATTTGCATAAAAAAAATTACCACTACCTTTTCTTCCCCTTTACCATTACGACTAGTTTAGATTGTGATATAGTAGTTGAAACCATTGCAACATATAAGGCTTCCACCACTTTTTGTCCATAAGAAGGGGATTGATGCAATAGATCCAAAATTAAAATATATACGGGAGTCTTCCTAAGCTACTTCATCACTGCATCTTCTTCTTTTTTACAACTGAGGGACTAGCTCTTTCTCTATTTTTGGCACTACCTTACCACTTTGGGTTATTGCATTAGCCTTTAATTCTTTATCTAGTTTTTACTCTAAACTAAAATCAACCCATAAATCCTGAACCCGCTCCTCTAGCTTGCTCTTGTTGTCTGTGGCCCAAATGTCTATCAAACAAACTGAACCCTGACTCAATTTTGCCTTTCTCTTAACTGCTAGATAGTCATTCTCAAATAAGTCCCATAGCGCATACCATTCTAGGAATCCCAAATTGACTATGTTGATGGGTGGAGGAATATTAGAATAAGCACCCTGACCTTTCGATCTCTTCTTTAGATTGGGGATCTACCTTGAATCAATCAAATCTTAAATCATATCCCTCTGAGTGCAGTAATTATCTATGTCATGACCCGTATGATGATGATATTAATAGTATAAGTTTGATCTATGATAAGGTTAGCCCTCAAACACTATGATAACAGTTTGCCTAGATTTGAATAGTGCCTTATAATTGCAGACACTTCAATAGTTTTACTAGTCACATTAAAATTGGTTTCACTTGGGCCCCTATTATTCAAATTTCTCCTATTTTTAAACCCTTTTGAGTTCTTTTGCTGCTTGGTGTGCTCCTCTTCCAAATCAATCATTATATCCTTTAGTGATTCCCAATTTTTTAGCCCTTTAGCTTTTAACCTATCCTTTAAGTATGAGCTTGCATTCTTAATAAAAATGTGAATCTAATAAGTTATTTTTAGCTTTCTCCTCATCTTATGAACTTTAGACCTCTACCTTGTCATGTACTTTAAGAAGGTCTTATTAGAGATTTGTTTAAGCAGCTCAAGGTCTTTCATTGTAACATCTATAAGAGTGCTACAATTATATTGGCTAATAAAAGCCTCAATGATTTTTTCCCAGTCTTCCTTAACCTTCTTTTCTAGCCCATGATACCAATCAATCACTCTTCCCTATAATGTTAGGTTGAAATAGGCTATCTTCTACTTTGTGCTACGCTTAATGCCCTATATGACTATAGGATACTGCTTAACATAGGCCCTTGGTTTAGTTGTCCCATCAAACTTAGGCAACTTAAGCATCTTAAATTTGGAAGGTAATACTTCTTTAGACTCCAAGGTGAGCTCATCAAGATCTATCCCCTTGCCTATGGTGATTAATCTAGCCATTGCCTCTATTTTCTCCATAGTTTTTTCATGACAGCATTCTCAACTTTTCAAGGTGCTATTTTCTTCCCTATTTCATCCTCATAATCCTAGCCTTCTCCCCTAAACCTATAGCTTCTTTCCTGAAGCTAATTCCCTAAGAAGCAGCAGTGGTCTTTTCAATAGGTGTGGCTATTATCATTCAATAGGTTGTATACCAAAAGTAAGAGCACTACCAGTGATTGCCTTTGAGATCATAGACATTTTCTTTTTTCAAACTCTTTGAACTTCTAGTCCATCCTAGCTTTAAAGTCATAGATTAAGG